>OZ057399.1:56302062-56515259 GCA_964056695.1 Melieria picta | reverse complement strand
ACTTGATCTAGTTTGATGCTTATATTCAATATCGAATGGGTACTCGTACTCTCTATCGAATCGGTACTTGTTATCATTTTCGAATTGGTACTTGTATGGAAAACCAAAATGATTCTGAAACTATATATTTATTGGGTACTTGTTCTTATTTCAAACTTATATCAAAAATCAAGTCGGCACTTGTACTCACTATTGAATCAGTCGTTCTACCCATTGTGGAATAGGTACTTTTACTCACTACTGGTTCGGTACTTGTACTCAATACCAAATGTGTATCTATGCTTAATCTATTAAACATCAAATTGAAGTTTGTACTTAGTACTAAATCAAGTACTCAATATTATAAAAGTACTCGATATTACATACGTTGCAATTGTTTGGTGCTTGTACTCAATATTGAATCGGATTTCTTTTGGTCATTCGTTGGGTATTTGTACTCAATATTGAATTGGATTTCTTTTGGTGATTCGTTGGGTATTTGTACTCAATATTGAATTGGATTTCTTTTGGTCATTCGTTGGGTATTTGTACTGAATATTGAATCGGATTTTTTTTGGTGATTCAAATACTATAGAAATTTATACTTTAAAACGTTTTAAATCAGCTGTTTTTCCAATTTCTCTACAAAAAGTGCTCAGTCAGATTGTAAGTAGTTTCTGAAAAGTACTTACTTCTTCAACACTCACTACTCATTACTTCTTGTAAGAAGTTGTTTGAAGAAGTTGCTTGCTTGAATTTGATCTGATTTTGCATTTTAGGAGCTTTTAGAAAGATTGAGCATTGTTTGAGATTTTTAAAAATTCGATTTATTCTGACTTGACATTGAATAGTTTCGAGAAAAACTGATCAATGTTTGAGGTGCTTAAAATTTGATTTGAACTCACTTTGCATTCAAGAACGTCAAGCATGGCTAAAAGATGGCTTTGAGTCTTAGTAATTTCCCCAAAGTACTCGTTACTCCCTCAACACTACTTCAAAACTCGTTTCATTTTTTCACTACTCATGCTAACTTTACTCTACCATAATATTAACAACAACAACAACAACCAACAATTGACAACAATCGTGCTGCGGCCATAAAAGCCACACACTCATAAAAAACTGAAAAACATAAATAACAAAAAAAAACCAGCAAAACTTCAAGTTGCGCACACCCGTACCATACCGTATGATTTTAGCCACAACAACAACACCACTACCACTAGCAACAAGAAAAACAAAAAAGCATTAACAATTGCGGTCACAACGTGACAGCAAAAAATCGCTCATGAGCATAAGAATCGCCAGCTGTGTGTAGTCGCAGTTGAGCCTAAATGGCTGGTAGTCCTAGGTTAGTGTTGGCCATGTTGTAACCTGTTTGCCAGTTTTGTGTTGCCACAACTTTGATTGCAGTCGTACCGTTGCTCTTGTATTGTTTTTGTTATACGGATTTAGCTTTTCCAAACAGCAATGTGTGTGTGTGTGTGTACACTTTAGGCCAACAGAAAAAAACAAAAAAAATAATAATAATAATACAAGACAACACAGGAACCAGTCTTAGAGACTTTCTAGACCAGTTATTGGCTGGCGTGAAGATTGAGGGCAGACAGTCTGAGCAGGAACACACAGACGCGGAAGGTACAGTAAATGGCAATGGGTCGATTGTGCCGCAAGAAACCAAAGAGGAGGAAGAGAAGTAGAGGAAGCAGTTTGGCTCAAATGGCTGGTGTGAATTTGAGAGAATTTTAGTTTAAATTACATTTTGTCGTATCAAGGTCTGAGAAATATAATATTTAACTTTTTAAGGGGTCCAACAGTTTTCTGCTAATTCCAAAACATTTGGGAAAATTTTCATAGCAAACTTTTTTCTCTCAACAGGAAATGCAAAGAAAATGTTAAGATTCACATATGAAGACTGTTTATTACTCACTGAAATGCTTATAATTTGAACTGACTTTGCATTGAACGCACATTAAGCAAGGCTGAACATTATTTGACAGATATTTTTCTAATATCATGAGAACAGTTGAACAGATCATCGCTGCATAAAACAAATGTCGTATGTTCCATTGAATTTAGAAGCACATACGACAATCGTTTTCTCAGGTGACGACATGATGAAGAAGTTAAATGTTCAATTAAATTTTGTATTGAAGGAACTTGCAAAAAGTTTGATTTTTGTTTAAGTTTTTGAAAATCAACTTGTTTTGACTTTGCTTTGAGGAGCTTACAGAAAGACTGAGCAATGTTTGAAATACGTAAAATTTAATTTAAACTGATTTTTCATTGAAGCCAGAGTGAATGATGGCTTGGATTGATAATGTTTTAAAATCATGAGAACAGATGAGGTCCCAAGACAGAGGCATATCTTTTAGCCAAGAAAAAGCTAAAAAAATTAGGCAAATAGATTGAAGTATGCAATGTAACTGTTGAGTGTTCAAACGGCTGAAAATGTTTGATCCGGATCATGAAATAATGAAGCAATCTTTTTGAGGCAATAAATTCTGATAGAATGCTACACAAAACAGGATAGCTGTGTCTATGAAACATAGTCCAGTTTGATCCAGTCCAGTTTATTCCAGTTTGATGAAGGAAAACTGAATTTTAGGGAATGCAGCATAAGGCATCACAACGGCAGTTTCTTGGCATATGTGTAGGATGGGATCTATCCAGCCATCAGAACTTAATACAACCTAATAATTTCTAAATTTTGCTCTCAAAGTTCATGTTGATGCTTCCACATAAATCATTTCAATATTAAAAATTATATCTTATAACTATAGACACAATTATGGTGAATAGAAAAACCGTTATAGAACAGTCTAGAAACAACTTTAGATAACTTATACTATACTATAAGATAGATAAGATAGCAAACACGACTTCGTTTTAGGGTGGTTCCGTCCATAATTTCTGAGCCCCATACCAGTTGAAATCATATTTGGTACCTAAATTGGTTAGGGGTTTGAACCCTCGAAACCCGCCTTTGCATGCACCACTGACCGAGGCTATGAAACCCATTGGATTTGTAGTTACCTGAGCTAGGAGAAACTAATTCTAGTCCTACAGAAAAACTAAAAGCAAAGAAGTGAATAGAAATTAGATTAGACTGGGAAATGGTTTACTCTTTTTTTCTGGGTCTCATTACTCCTAATAATATATTCACTTCTTTAAAAGACACAATATAGAAGGATGAGAGACAGACAGAGATCAGTTAAACACGTAGAAAAGACTAAAATATCTCAGCTCCCTGTAAGTTTTCTAGACTCTTTTACGAATCCAATGAGATCACACTGAGTTAGGAAACGAATTTTATTCACTTCCATTCTCATTATTGAAAAAGTATGCAGGTTTTTGTACTTATGGAATCAACGAAAATACAAATCTAGTGTTAACAAAGTCAGATTGTTCCAAAAATTTCTATTTTTTTCTTTGACCATTAGACAAACCAAAGAAGGTAACCTCAAAAAAAAAACACAAAAAATTCAAACAATCACATTCGTAATTGCAAGAACTGCCTCTTGATTCCAGCACTTCACTCCATAGTCCAAGTGTCAGCGTGTTGTTTTTGTTGTTGTTGTTTTTTCATATATTTTTTTGGTTTGTTGCGCCACAGTCATCGTCATCGATGGTTGGCTGAGCACAGCTTCTGCCGCGGCCGCTACAGGTAACCAGTTTTTCCAGAAAATTGTATTTACATTATTTTGTTGTTGTTGTTGTAGTTGTTTTTACCATTATTGTAGTTGTTGTTTTATGTTTTTTGTATTTTTTTTGTGTGTTTTTTATTTCATTGTATTTTGACTGGATTTTGGTTTTCTTTGGCAAGTTTTTTGCATTGACCCAAGTGATTTGCTGGCTTTGTTGTTGTAGTTGTTTTTGGTTTTGTTCGTTGTTGCTATACAGTTTTTTTCAGTTTGGGCTTTATTTTTATTTATTTATATTTGGCAATTTTTTTGTATGTTATTTTTATGCCTTTATTTTTGTATGTATGGCTTTAAGCGGAGCTTAAATTGGCTTAAAGTGTTTCGGCATTTTGTTGTTGTTATTGTTGCGTATATATTTTTGGTGTTGTGGTTGTTGTTGTTATTTATTTTATTAGCCATAGACAAAAAAAATTGTTTACAACTTTGCGAGGATGACAGCGTGAAAAGATGAACAAAAAAGACCAACAAAGTTGTGGCTTTGGAAGTAGAAGAATGGAAAATACATTAGTGCAAACACACACACACCGATATATATATATGTATGTACACTTAAGTGGGTAGAATAGGTTTAGATACTTTGTTGATAATTGTTGAAGAGAAAAAACGAAGGCTTTTGAAAAATGTTGTGGTGGTGTTTGTGGAGCTTGTGGAATTGAAAATGGGAGAAAAACTATAATAAAGTTTTTCATAGAATAATGAAAAAATCAATAAGTGAAAATATAGAATTCAAAAAGGCGGAACTACTCGTAAAGCAGAGGAAAGGGTGAAAACTTGCCGTAGCCAGCAGTGGGAAAAGGCAGCAAGCAGCAATAAAAATAATGTATGCACCAAATTCTAAATTAGAATTCAGCTTAATTTTTAATTTTAAGAAAAAATACAAAAGTCTTCATTTAAAAAAAGTGTTTGAAAAAATATAAAAATAGCAAAAAATATCTAAAAAAAAATATTTATAAACTATGAAGAAAAGGCTGCAAACAGCAATCAAAATAAAGTATGCACAAAATTTTTAAATACAAATTCAGCTAAATTTTAATATTAAGAAAAAATACAAAATTTTTCATTTGAGCAAAGTGTTTGAAAAAAATATATATTAAGAAAGTACAAAAAGCAGTGGAAAGGGGGAAAACTTGTCATAATCAGCAGAGGGAAAAATCAGCAATCAAAAGAAAGTATACACACAATTTTAAAATTAAAATTCAGTTTTTTATTTAATTTTTAGAAAATCTACAAAATTCTCCACTTTTGTTTAAGTGAAGAATTTTGTATTAAAAAAATATTAAAACCACAAAAACTACTTAAATAAATATTTATAAAATAAATGTGTAAATAAACAAAATGTATGAACAAATATAAAAAGTATCAAGAAGTAAGGGAAAACTTGTCATAGCCAGCAGCGGTATTCACAAAATTTTAAAATTAAAATTCAGCTTTTTTTAATTTTTAGAAAAAATACAAAATTCTTCACTTTTGTTTAAGTGAAGAGTTTTGTATTTAAAAAAAATATAAAAACCACAAAAACTACTTAAATAAATATTTAGAAACTATAAGGAAATTTCTGTTTTGAAAGCAATTTTGTGTTTGTGACTTCACAGCCAAATTTAGACATCAACTTGAAAGTAAAAAGAAATGCACAAATAAAAAACAACACACACGTAAAAACTAAGTGATGTAAGTGTGAATTTTTACATTTGGTGTCATGATGGATTCAAGAGTAGCCGCGTGAAGAAAACAGCTAAGCAGCAGCAAGAAAAATGAACCCACGAGGAGAATAAACATCAAATTTGGATTAATGGAAAAAAATAGAAAATTACACAATCCACACACACACACACACACACACACACACAAACACACATATATATATATATGAACGTTTACATGCGCACTTCTCAAAGATTGCTTGCAGCGGGAAGTTTTCATTTAAATCCAAATGCCAAAGGCCACAGGCACACAAGCAAATAGAATATTTTTTTGTATAAAGCTGCAAGAAGTGGCAGGCAGCAAGATGAGGGCAAAATAAAAAAAAAAAATACGTGGAAGAAAATAACGAAACACTTGTCAGATTTACATTTCAAATTTAAGACAGTAAAAACTGGCAACCGAGCAAACAGGCGACGGCAGCAAGAAGCCGCAACACCTGCACGCGCCTAAAAGATACGAAAATATTCAGACAAGCATGTGTGTTTGTGTGTGTGTGTGTGTGAGTCTGTGTTTATATGCAAAGATAAGGTGTCAAGTGAAAGGAAAAGTGGGTAAAGAAACCAAAAAAAGGCACGCAACGAGATCCTTTTTCAATTAAGAGTCTGATGTGTGAAAGGTGGATGTAGGTTGACTAAAAATAAAAAACAAAAACAATAACAACAATTTATTGAAAATAAAATGGTTGTAGTACAGAAAAAATCCAATGGTTTACAACAGTTTGAGGCAAGCGACTTTTTAGCATACCTTAAGGCGAAGTAGCATGCAAAACAAAACTTTTGCCAAATTGCCAACTTTAAGAGCAAAGTTGGGGATTTTACTGAATTTTTGGTGTCCAGTATGGAATTTGTAATAGTTTTTGTAAGCTTCACTTATACGGATGATCAGATTTTTAAGCATTTTCATTGTTTGCGTTAACTGTGTTGTCTCTCAACCTTTTTTAAGTTATTGACGACTTTCAAAAAAAGATGAAACTGATTTTTAATGAGACAATAATTGGTGAAGTTATGGACAAACTTCGAGAAGCTGTTTTGTCTCCGAAATGGCATAAATTGAAAAAAATTAATGTTTGTATGTTTCTATGTTTGTATCTTTGTCCTTTAAAGACTCGGAAACTACTTCACCGATTGGTTCAAAATTTTGACACAGATACCGCCCGAAGGAAGGCCCCTAGAAATATTTAGTTGTGTATGGACAAGCGGGCGTGGCACTGCCCATACAACTCAAACCTATAATATGGAATAACGTTGGAATTATTAGTCAGGCAACATTGAAATTTTAAGTGGTTCCGTGGATCTCATATCGTAGGTCTTAGGTGTTGTTTTGCTTCAGTTAGTCAAATTTCTGGACTTAATGTTGGACTTGAACGTCTTTAAAGTTCTACTCATGGGCGATTCTTCTCATTTCTTACATGATTCTTTCTTGATTCAAGGTTCTTTCCAATGAGCGGTTCCGTAGAGCTGAGAAACTATCAATCAATCAGCCTGTCTAAGCTAACCTAACTTAGCGCTTCAGTTAACCAACCTTAACCTAATTTCAGATCTCAGATTTTCTTGAAGTTGCAGTTAACAAAAGTCAAATGAAATTATTGAGATTTCGTAATTTTTCTCTGCGTTTTGGGTAATTTTTAAAGGTCAAATACGAAGTGCTTTATTTATATTTATAGCGTCCTAAATAAGAAGAAGAATAAGCAGGAAGTAAGGAGAAGTAAAAAAAATAGTTCAAGACGATTCTGAACTGCTTACTGTCTTTCTGGTGAGTCTTAAAGATCTAAGACGCACTTGTAAGAAGAAGTTTCTTCATTTGGCGATTAGGATTACAAATGTCAGTGAAGTAAATTGGGTGAGTTTCAGAATGAATTGGACAATCCTTAAGTGCTGCTTTATATACAAATAATGACTTTATGAGAATAAGAAAAAACGTAGTTCAAAATAGTTCTGAACTTTATGGCATCTCTCAAAGATCTAAGACGAATTTGTTTTTTATGTGAGAAGGTGTATCTCCATTTGGCTGTTTAGGTTACAGAAGACAATGGACTATATAAGCTACGTTTCAGATTGAATGGGACCGTCTTTAAATTCTTTTTGATGTACAGATAATCCATCACTCTCCAAAGTCAAATGGAGCCAATTTCATCCTTAGTCACCAACCACAATAATCCATTAACGGATTATATTTAATTCTTTTCAAAAAACGAAAATTAAAGCCACTTTTTTCCTTAGTTGACTAGCGACAATAATCCAACTAAAAAAATAATAAAATTAATTTTTAATTAATTTTTTCTACAAAACTCTTATCTCCTAATCTTTTTGTCTATTCAAAACCAACACATATCTGGAAATTATCAATGGTTACCCTCTGTGCTGACTTATTGCTGAGGAAACTATACCTCCAGAATCATCTAATACAACTGCACCTTCTTCGAATAGAAACTAACAGAAATGATTACAATGATAAGGTTTTCCGCACTTCGACGACAACTTCTTCGTTTGCGGCCTTTCGAACACCACAGCGAGAATAATTTTTGCCGTGGCTTCATTTGTTTATTTGTGTTCACACCAACACACGCAGTCAGCCTTTGTACAGCTGAGTGCTTTATTCCATTTTTCCTAGTAATGACTTATTCAAACAAGAATCTCCATGAAGTGCTTTTTTCGACGCTACTCTGCTACCTTCCAGGCTCCATCTATCGCACAAGTAGATATGAGTATCAAAAACGTTCTGCCGTATTTTTATGTATTCATTACTTCCATTCAGCGTCCAACAGCTCCCAGATGTTCTTAACAGTTTCTTCCAACTTCTTCTATTTCATAATGCTAAAACTTTCTTTCGTTCGCACAGCTCAGTTCTCAGTCATTGTGCATAGTCCTGTTTGTCCTTAACAATAAAATGCTGCCATAACACCGTGCGACAGCATTTTTCACACCGGAAAAAATCCAAATGCGCGTGAAACTAGAGACCAAATATAGTAATACTGCGTACTCAGTTTTTTATTTCTACATCCTTTGTCCCTTTAAAAGGACTTCAAAATTTTGAAGGGGATAAAAAAATAAAAAAAATATAAAAAATACTTAACCTCTTTAGAATATGGCGATATGTATATCAAATGAAAGAGGAAAGGCTCAAGAATTTAAATAAAATTTCTTTTTTATCTATTTGTAAAAAAGGATATGAAAAAGGTCCTTTGAAAATTTTAATCCTTTATATCCTTGACATTTTATGTAGAATTTCCTTGAAAAGTAAGTATGTTAAAACCCCAAATCTCCTTGACCACGTGTCAAAATTTCATTACTCTAACTTTATTAGTTCGAAAGTTATTAAAAAAAAGGCGGAAGCTGCAATTCTAATGAAATACAAAAATTCTAATTTATTTGAGTATCAGTATTTTAAATAATAAAAAGATACCAAATTAATGAAGCGAGAATAATGAAATTTTGACACGTGATCAAGGAGATTTGGGGTTTTAACATACTTACTTTTCAAGAAAATTCTACATAAAATGTCAAGGATATAAAGGATTAAAATTTTCAAAGGACCTTTTTCATTTCCTTTTTACAAATAGATAAAAAATTAATTTTATTTAAATTCTTGAGCCTTTCCTCTTTCATTTGATATACATATCGCCATATTCTAACGAGGTTAAGTATTTTTTATATTTTTTTTATTTTTTATCCCCTTCAAAAGTTTGAAGTCCTTTTAAAAGGATGTAGAAATAAAAAACAGAGTACGCAGTATTACTATGTTTGGTCTCTAGTTTCACGCCCATATGGATTTTTTCCGGTGTGAAAAATTTTTTTAATTTTTGTCGCACGGTGTAATAACTGTAATAACTGTAATAACTGAGGTCGACAAATAAAATGTAAACAAATGTCGCCATGATTACGAAGGAAACATAATGAAAATGAAAGTCTGCCAACATGCGCAATGGCAACGTAAGCCAACCCATGTCCTTAAGGTAACCAATGCTCTCAGCCACTGATTATACTGGAAATAATAGACTCTACTTGATACAAGCAAAATATCCTCGTAGTTACTTGCACGCACAAACGAAGCGCCATAAATCACGGGATCTATTTAGGCGCTCAGCTTACAGAAAAGTTTTGCTCTCCCCCACACTCACCCACTCGCTCCACAAATGGCATTGAGCGCAAATTTTTACTATGCTCCGGAAAATTTTCCACTGCACACCTTAAAGTGTTTTAAAAACAGAAAAGCGCAAAAAAAAATTTATAAAATCACCAAAGCAGCTTAAAAGCAAAGCAGAAAAAATTAGAAAAAAAAACGCAAATAAAAAGAAGTATAGGAAAAATTATGTAGAAGCAGCTTTGAGCCAAATGCTTTTATTGACATGGCGTTGGTTTTTTTTTTGCAAAAAGCAGCATTCACAATAATCATTAAAGCCAGCTGGGCACCAACAAAAACAAGCAACAAAAATAATAAGACAAAAATAACTGCAACATGAATGTGTTTTTTGTTGTTGTTTTGATTTTGCCTCTTTTTGCATTATGTTTTTTTGTTTGTTTGTTGTTGTTGTTTTTTTTATAGCTACAAGTTTAATTTGCTGTCAGTGGGGGTGAAGTGGAAGGCGTGTGGTGTGTTTGGGTGTGTTGTGTATGTGGAAATGTAATATTTGCAGCGAGTTGGAAAACAGCAAACAGAGTGCAGATAAAACTTAAACATTAAATATTTATAAAAAGATTACAACAACAACACAGCGTTTGGACGTACAGTGGCCACGGCAACGAAACGTCAACGCTCCCAAATAACTTAGCAAACCGACCAACAAAATAGAAATACAAATAGTGGGAGTGGCTGGGCGGAGACAACAGTGCACACCACTGCTGCTGTTGTTGCTGTGCAAAAGGACGTGTGAGTGAGGCGGGGTAGCGGGCAGTGGGAGGGCAGTTTGAGGAAGTTGGTCGAGTACGGTGTGGCTGTTGCGCTTCGGCGCGTATAAATTTAGAAAGGACGTTAGCGTTCGCCGCTGACCAGCAAAACAAACTACAACAACAACAACAACAACAACCTGAATCAATGACAACGATGATGAGGCGAATGGGTCATTCATGCTGCAAAAAATAACAAAATCCGCATCGCTTAGCCAGCAACTCGAGTTGTGTGCAAAAAAAAACAAAAATACTTTTTTATACATAAACACTTTTATATATGATATATTTGTATGTAGGTATAAATAAGTATATTTATATATATTGTGTACGTGTGTGTGTGTGTGTGGCATGTCAGTAATACCGTTATGTATCATCATGCCGTAATCCCAAATGAACCAAGTGGCATTGTAAACAAGCAAAGCAACAACAAAAACAACAACAAAGTATAGAAATATTGCCGCTTTCAACCGGCTGATGCCGACATCTTCCTGGCCCCCGCACTGGCTGGCTGCATTTAGCACTTTGCCATCGCTTCGAGCCACCCAAAACACAAACAACAAATGTGGCCAACTCACTCGGGGGGCTAAAATCACTTTTTAGTGCTGACTATTGGGTGGGTGGGGCGTACCTATATTTGCTGCTGCTGCATATGAAATGTGCCGTCGAGACTGAGCTGGTTTTTGCCGTGATGCGGGTTGGCCACAGTGGCAAAGTAATTTTAATTTTAATATAAATTAATGAAGTCGCACCGCTCGATACCCTCGAGCTGCCCATTCGCCCACAATGGCGGCATCAATATGCGCAGCGAATGAAGTTGGCAGCACTACGTGCCGCACAGTGGTTCAGAGGCGGAGAGTGGCCAGTTCGAATGTTTGCTACTTGAGCGCAATAATTATGAAAAGTAATTAAACAGCAACAATACCCCAGAGTATCAAAAGTCCACGTTAGCCAACGTGAAGTGGAAGGTTGCACTCAACTCGGTGAACGACCGAGACACATTGGTCGAAACAAGAGCTGCGCAAAGATAATTAACAAATTTGTTTGCAGTTGTTGGAATTGAAACAATTTGGCTTAAAGTTGTCGAAAACTAATGCTTGTGAACACATATTACTTTAGTTATTTTAATTGCACACATTTACCACTTTAGATGTCTGCACTCCCCAGCAGAAACTTTCCACACCAAACCCTCTTTTTCTTTACCTAATAACTGTCCTATTTTTTCAACTGTCCCCCAACTCTGTCACCTATGTCGCCTCCCTCAATTTCGTCTACACCCCACAAATAAATTGAACACTTTGTCACTGTCCATCACGCACAACGCCCACCACATATTCCTTTTCTTTCCATTTCATTCCTTTCTCTTTCGTTTTCTTTGCCTTTGCCTACACGTAGTCTCAAGAATTGTGACAAAACTGTATTAAACATGGAAATAATTACACTGCCGACTACTCTATGCCGAATGATTGCTGCGCCTGCAGCTTTGTTACAGTCCTGCATAGAAAATTTGGGCCATGCGACGACCTTCAGCGAACCGTCCAACGGTCGACGATTCGTGCAGCTGGCCGCAGCGCCCAACTTGAGCTGGGTCTCTTTTTAATTTTGCATACGTTTTGGAATTTTTATTACATTTGTAGCCGTTGTTTGCTCGATTGTGGGCCGAAATAAAGTAGAAGCTCGCACCATGCGCCGCACAAATGCTGCCAGGAATTTAATTAAGGCGTCGCGCATTTGTGTGTTGTAAGCGTTTTATGTCGGTTCAATTGCGGCGGCCCGACCGGTGGGGTGGATTTCTTTATTTGTCCACACATTTTCCTGGCAGCTCGAGTGGGCGAACCCAATTGCAATTGATTTGCCAACGTCCTCCCCTGCGGCCGCCAGAAACCCGACCGGAATCAGCCGTAACGCATGCGGCCCAACAATGACAATCGACTGTCTTTGCGTGGTCGGTGGGCGGAAAAAGGGGCTGGTTTCTGGCAGCGCAGTTGAAAGGTTGTCGACATCTCATCACTGGCCACATATCAACAAATAGCGCGCGATATGTGCTTCTCGCACGATAATGTCCGTGTTGTAGTCGTTCGGAATTTAATCTGATTTCTATTTATTAAATGCCAACGTGCACACTGACACGCACATTTCTTGTGGAGATCGGAAAAATAATGCTTTCATTTTGTTGTGTAGTTTGTTTTTCATTAATTTTGTCCATTCATGGGTTGTCTGGCATTGTTTGGGAGTTTGTCAGGGTTTATGATTCGAAGAATAAGACCAAGACTAGACTAAGACTAAGACTAAGACTAAGACTAAGACTAAGACTAAGACTAAGACTAAGACTAAGACTAAGACTAAGACTAAGACTAAGACTAAGACTAAGACTAAGACTAAGACTAAGACTAAGACTAAGACTAAGACTAAGACTAAGACTAAGACTAAGACTAAGACTAAGACTAAGACTAAGACTAAGACTAAGACTAAGACTAAGACTAAGACTAAGACTAAGACTAAGACTAAGACTAAGACTAAGACTAAGACTAAGACTAAGACTAAGACTAAGACTAAGACTAAGACTAAGACTAAGACTAAGACTAAGACTAAGACTAAGACTAAGACTAAGACTAAGACTAAGACTAAGACTAAGACTAAGACTAAGACTAAGACTAAGACTAAGACTAAGACTAAGACTAAGACTAAGACTAAGACTAAGACTAAGACTAAGACTAAGACTAAGACTAAGACTAAGACTAAGACTAAGACTAAGACTAAGACTAAGACTAAGACTAAGACTAAGACTAAGACTAAGACTAAGACTAAGACTAAGACTAAGACTAAGACTAAGACTAAGACTAAGACTAAGACTTAGACTAAGACTAAGACTAAGACTAAGACTAAGACTAAGACTAGGTTTAAGCCAAATTTATCGCCAAAGCTTAAATATCTTCCCACAATTAACCTCTCAGCAGGCTACAGCGAACTGACCTGCGCAACCTAACCTCAAAACACTTGGAAAAGTTATTTTAATAATACAATTTTTCTCACAACACTTAATACGATTAAAAATAATATTTCTTTCCACTTCCACGCATTTCTATACTTGGAGGAGACTTAAAAATATTTTAGCAGATTTGAGAAAAAAATGACTCTAGAAATTCCTTTGACAATTCGACCGGATAGCGTCGACATGTACAGATAAATATGCAGCTCGTACAGCATTTTCCACTTAGCCAAGTGAAAGGAAATATTAATATGAATTCATATTTTCATTTGACAAAAAGAGCACAGCCCATCGCCGCCCACCTTTTCGCAGCGCTTTCGATTTTTCGATACAACAATCGAGCAGCGCGCTCAAAGGAAGAAAGAAAACGCAAGGATGCATGCCGCTACACACCATTTGCCGCAAAGTCGCCCTCGACCGCCACCGTCTGCGCCATCACGCACATTGCCCGGCGCTGTGTCGCAACCGCACCTCAGCTGCGAGTGCCAAACACCATTACAATAAAAAATATAAAGAGCGCAAATAAAATGCAAAGAAAAATAAGGAATAAAGAAAATAAAGTCGAACGCACAGAGTGAGGTTGGAGCGAATTGTAGACGTCATTTTATTTAGTGGCGTTGCGTGTTAAATATCACAAATAACCACATTAGGAAATCAGGCAGCAGTGAAGTGAGTAGTTGAAAGCGGCCAAAGATTTCAAGTGCCGTGGGACAGGGGGGGAGTGGACGGAGTTGGGTAGGCCAAGGGTTGGCGTATGTGGCAAAGGACTGCACAACAATTTACACTAAAAAATTGGTTAATAAAAATAAATATAAAAATAAACAATCAATGGCGGTTAAAAGGATTTCTATTACACACACACATACACACACACACAAACTTTTATGCTAAAGTAAAGCAGAAAATAAACAGAAACACAATAAATCAACATAGATGCCATAAACATGAACAGCGCTGCGCGTCGCTGACAGTGGCCGTCGCTGACAGTGTTAGTGTGAGTGTGTGTGTGCGGGCCTGTGGAGCGCACCGTGCGAGGGGGTAATTTGTTGTGCCTAACGCAGGCGGAGCACTGCGGAAGATGCGTGGAGTGCACGCAGCACTTCGATGCCGGTTCGATTGAGCGCTGACGGCCGTCGCCTGGGAAGGCAGCGCCAGAGGCAAAACTTTGAAGAGGCTGTGCTATTTATAGCACAGCAAAACACACACACACACTCACACACAAATACACATGCATACAAATTTCAAGTATATACACATACATATCTGTATATGTGTGTGTGTTTGTATATATGTGAGGGTATAATAAAATTGTTCGGTCGATGGTGAGTGCAATAGGCAATTTTCCTTTAATGGCTACGTAACTAAGCACACCCACACACCTACACACATATACATACACATAAACATATATTTGTACATATGAATATATACATATGAATATATACATAGGCTTGTATGTATTGGCATGTGTGCGTTTTAACCATAAAATATTCGTTGCTGTTGCAATAAAATTTTCGACTCAGCCGCAGTGACTGACGCTGACATTGATGACTGGCAAGGACAACGCACGTTGACGCACTCGCTGTGCACACATGTAGGTGAATTCTGTTTGATCTGCGTGTGTGTGTGTGTGTATGTTGGCCAATTGAAAGCGTTACTGGCTGACCGTCGCCGGTCAGTTGGGTTTAATTTTTTTAGTTTGAGAAGCATTGGAGAATATTTTGCTGCATTTGAATGGCGGTATTCATGATACATATTTTATTTCAATTTTAATTTTTAAACATGCTAGAACTGTCGTAGATGTTGTAAATCTGTTGTTTAATTGTATCTGCAGGAAAGTTTCTCTCCTTGGGTAACTAGCAGAATTGTGGGTCATGCACCTTCGACAAGTGTCCAATAGGACTATGGCGGCATTCACGCTATTCCCATTCTGCCTTTTAGTATAAGGAGCATTCTAGATGCAGACATGTAGACCAACTGGTCCATTGCACCTCCACTAAAGTCTCTCTTCTGTTGTAGACTGTCTTTCAGTCACAGGATAGAACTTTTTGGTTTATGATTTAAAGTGAACCATTTTCCTAAGCAAATAGCAAAACATCAATCTATGTTTGACATCAAACAGTTATTAAATTTGTGTCCTGAACTATTTTTCAGGTCTATGACTCGAAGTGAAACATTTTTCCATGCAAACAACAGCACATCAAACAATGTTTGACATCAAACAGTCGTCAAATTTTTGTACTGGACTATCTTTCAGTCATTGGATAAGACTTTTTGGTTTATTATTTAAAGTGAACTATTTTTCTAAGCAGACAGCAGAACATCCAACAATGTTTGACATCAAACAGCTGTCAAATTTCTGTTCTGAACTGTCTGTCTGTTCTGTCTTTCAGGCATTGGATTCGACCAATTGGTTTTAGTATGAGGAGCAGAAAAGTCTCTCTTCTTGGCTAGTTAGCACCCAGAAAGGCAGGTCATAACCGACGAGAGTCCAATATGGCTATAGCGGCATTCACAATATTCCCATTCAGAATTTTGCTGTGGAGAGTATCCTAGATAAAGCCACATAGACCTGATGTTCTATTGCACCTTCAGAAAAGTGTCTTTTGATGGTTAAGTAGCTCTCAGAATTTCAGGTCTTAATCGACAAGAGATCAATGGCGGTATTCACAGTTTTCCTTTTCTCTCTTTCTCAGAAAAAACTAGCAAGTACTCCAAATTGTAGCTGGAGATCTAGAAGGTCTATGGTCAACCACATGACACATGGTTGGCCTAGTCTGTTCAGGTTCCCAGCGTCATGAATAAGAAAATGAACCCACTGCTTTGGTTTGTTTCGGCATATCCCCGAACAATTATGGGTGGTTTTTAGTTGGTAGAAATCTAGTAGTCTTTCAGTTTCTGTGAAAATTTGTTGCCTCCTGAGCTAGAACCAAAGTTCCCAGCGACTCTGAATCACGACCAGTGGAAAACAAAAATACTAGAAACCTCCAACAGTCCGAGTTCCGAGGGTTCAACATTCATAATTTACTTTGCTGTTATCTTTGGTTTCGGATTTACCGAATCCTCTACACTTTCTTATGAAGTGTTCAGCAATTTCGATCTATTTCAGGCACAAGTTGCTTACAGCAAAGTCTGAGATATGTGAATTGGAAATTGTGTGTCAAGCAGTTGTAGGAACTATAGAAGGTAAACGATGCTTTGGGTATGCCGGTGACTTTCTTGAATATTCTTAAGTGATCAAAATCTAAATGTGTTATAAACAGAGATCTTCAGTAACGATTATGGCAACTTTTTTGAACAAAAAGTTCAAACTGAAGAAATCATTGGAGGTTTGTGATGTAATGAACTTGAAATGCCGATTTTTTAACTACTCTTCAAAAATATTATACCTCTATATATTTCATATATATTTATTTATATTTCAAAATTTCAATTTTATTTTCAGTGAGTAAAGATTCCTTTTTCATTTTTATTGAAATTGAAATTTTTATTTTTACTTAGAAATTATATTATCTCGCATTAATGACTGTTACTACCATTTATGAGATCACCAGACTTATGCAAGTTTATTGGCTGTTATTTTCAATACTATAAATTCAGGTTTGCTCTAATCTTTATAGCAAAAGTTGAGCGAAAATAATAAGCTGAAAAAAGATGCCTTACCTGTGCAGAAAATCTGAACACGGTGGTTGGGTCTTATGAATAAGAAAATTTTGGGCTAGCAAGTTGTTAAACTAAGTTAATAGCTCATTAAATGGAAAGCCATAGAAACTGCATAGTCCAATTTTCTTGAAGAGAAAGAGAAGGAGTGAGAGAGGTATTGAGTGAGAAAGAAAAAGAAAACAACGTTTATCGCTTTCAGCTGTTTAACTTTGCGTGTATGTCGAGTGAATGCAATGTGTGCTGTCTGTCCAAATCCCTAACGTACTCAATCATTTTGGTTTTTGCATACTTATAACATCATTTCGACAATCCTTGCTATAGCTCCTGAAAACAACAACAACAGCACACACACTATGGAAACAAAATTTCAGCAAATAGCAAAAGATATAATATGCGGCGACAATTTGCCACAACGTTTTGCCTGCTTTTGCCTGCCGATTCGAGTCTCATAACTCATTGATGACAATTTTGTGGGCAATAAAATTTACATTAAACGTTGGTTAATGTCACTTCAATGACATCCCTTCGACGCGTTATTTTCAACTGTTCGATAATGTTATTGTTGCTGTTGTTGTTTTTGTTGCTGTCACACGTCTTTTGCACGCTAGCAACAAAACAAAAAATACAACCAAACATATTAAAATGGAAAAAACGAGTCAAGAAGGACCCAAACGAAGCACATTCAACGTATTGAATGTGTAGAAAAGTTGAAGTTTTAACGACTTGAAAGTGTAGGCCGTACCGGCGCAGGGTGAAAGAGGCATAAAAAAAAGAAAGAAGGAAATGTGCTTCGATCTAAGCTGAAGCGTCAGGCAGCAGGATGGGTGGCTGGTTGGCTGACTGGGTGGATTGCGATGGGTTGTGTTGGATTTGGGTGCCTCGCTGTAAGCGCTACGGGCGGAATTTGTTTAAAAACTAATTTAAGTGCGCATTAAACGGAAATGTGCACTTTTTTTGCTGTCGTTCGTCCAAGACAAGTGGCGGCAGCGGCGCTAAGAAGCCAGCCGAAGGGCAGAACAGTGGAAGCGGCATAGAAGAAAAGTAGTCTAGTGGCACTTTATGTCAGCTGCAAAGACATTTGCCGACGAAGGTATGAACAAATGGTGCAGTGCGGCGAGGGTGAGAAGCGACTTTGATTTTATGGTGCGACCAAGGCGAAAGACGTTTATGTAATTTACAGCTTTAACGCTGATTTAGTTGATGAATGTTTAAGCGAAAATTGCATGCGGTGGCAAAGAATGGAATAAAAGGACTACTTAAGGATAGAAGAAAAAGAGCGAAAGTTGGCCTAATGTTTCCATAGTTAAGGCGTTTAAATTGATTTGCCTTTAATGCGCGAAAGTTTGGTTATGTAAAAGTTTCAAACTGTAGATTTGATGACAGGGATTTTAATGCCATCGATTTTGAGATGAGAAGAATTTTTTGAATTCTTTCATACATCTCTCATGCGTCAGGCGGATTTCACATATTCACATATTAACATTAGCACAAAGGTTCATCAAAAAACCGCAGTGGCTTTCATAGGACTCTCTACAGTCTTCGCTGAAGGTAGATCCACTCAGAGGACTAGCTGGACTGTTAGGGTTTTTAACAATTCTGGGTCTTGAAAGCCATTTAAATTTTCGTTTTATATCTCCAGACATGTTTTTTTTGCAAAGAGTACAACATCAAACAAGGTTTGACATCATGCAATTGGAAAATTTCTGTTTTGGTTTAAGATTTGTAGTGAGTTTATGTATCCAAACGATTTTCCATGCAAACAGCAGAACATCAAACTAGGTTTGAAGTCAAAGAGTTGTCAAATTCCTGTTGTAGCCTGTCTTTCAGTCACTGGATAGGACTTCTTAGTTTATGAACCGAAGTGAACCATTTTCCTAAGCAAATGGCAGAACATCAAACTATGTTTGACATCAAGCAGTTGTAAAATTTTTGGCTTATGATTGAAAGTGAACAACTTTTCCAAGCAAATAGAAGAAAATCAAACTTTGTTTGATATCAAACAGCTGTCAAATTTGTGTCCTGAACTATTTTTCAGGTCTATTAATCGAAGAGAACCATTTTTCTATGCAAACAGCAGTACATCAAACAATGTTTGACATCAAACAGTCGTCAAATTTTTATACTGGACTGTCTTTCAGTCACGGGATAAGATTTATGATTCAAGGTGAACAATTTTTTTAAGCAAATAGCCATACATCAAACTATGTTTGACATCAAACAGTTGTCAAATCTTTGTACTAGATTGTCTTTCAGGCATTGTATAAGACTTCTTGGCTTATGATTCAAATTGAACTATTTGTCTAAGCAAACAGTAGATCATCAAACAATGTTTGACATCAAACAGTTGTGAAATTGTGGTACTGGACTGTCTTTCAGGCATTGGATGAGAATTTTTGGTGTATGTGCCAAAGTAAACACTTCCAACTCAACTATTCAACTATTTCTCTAAGCAAACAGTGGAACATCAAGCAATGTTTGACATCAAACAGCTGTCAAATTTGTGTCCTGAACTATTCTTCAGGTCTATGACTCGAAATAAAATATTTTTTTATGAAACAGTAGAACATCAAACAATGTTTGACATCAAACAGTCGTCAAATTTTTGTACTGAACTGTCTTTCAGTCACTGGATATGATTTCGTGGCTTATGATTCAAAGTGAACTCTTTTTCTAAGCAAACATCAAACAATGTTTGACATCCAACAGTTGTTAAATTTCTGTTCTGAACTGCCTTTCAAGTTTATGACTCAAAGTGAACCACTTTTCCAACTTCCAGTAGAACATCCAACAATGTTTGACATCAAACAATTGCCAAATTATTGTACTGCACTGTCTTTCAGGCATTGGATGAGACTTTTTGGTGTATGTGTCAAAGTAAACACTTCGAGATATGGCATACGATTCCTTGCTTGTAAAACATTAATGGCATGAGACCCAAAAGCTTTGCTGAGGACGCGAAAAAACTGTCTAGGCAAGTTTATAATACAAAGTGGCCCTTCCGATATTGGATTAGCCTATTTTGTTGATAACTCATTTAGAAATGAGATCATATTGCTTGGCTCTCTCGCTCTGTACATCTGCCCGTCCTTTTCCTTTCATCCACCTATCATTCATTCACTGCAACAAATGCGTTTTGGCTGCTTTTATTTGCTGCGTGTTTGGCCTTATTTTGGTGCTGATTATGCCATCGTTTATGTATGCCAAAGCGCACAAATTTATTTCGCCTTTCCGCATGTCGCGTAGCCTGTCGTTGCCATCGCTATTGCCATGTTGCCGTTGTCGTTGTTGCTGTTGGCTTTTTGGTATTATTTTAAGCTTGCTGTTTGTTGTTGGTTTTGTATAATTTTCGTTGTTTTTGTTGCTGGCAGTCGTGCGTACTCGTATATGGTGAAAATGCAGCAAGTGGCCACACGCTGTGCCCCTGGCCGTGTCAACCCTCCGCGTCACGGCAAGCGGCCAAAATTAAATGACATGAAATTTGCATTCTTTACGCAACAACAAAAAAGTTGAATCCATGAGCGCTCTCTATGTGTATATGTGTGTGTGTGTGTGTGGAGAAGTGGTTTCAGCAAAAATGGAGGGAGGCGGGTGCGTATGACAGAAATAAATGCTCGCATAAGCGGCGTTCGTAAATTGTGTTTAGGCACGAGATTTGTTTTTTTTAGTGCTAACTGGCACAGGGAGTACAGGAAGGGATTTGTGGGTAAACATTTAAGCTTTAAATGAGGATTCTTAATAAAAGTTTGGTAGCCAATGCTTGTCAAATGCAAAAGAAAATTCGTTGTTGTCATTTTCTAAGGATTGTCTTTCCGCAATCAATGGTTTGGCTAAGGTTTTTTAAGTAAATATGAAAGCTGAATGTACGGATTTGTTGTTGTTATTGTCATAAAAAAATGAACATTTAAAAAAAAATTATGCAAAAAAATAATCAATGTCATCGGTGACGATGATTTTTTCGAAATCAAAGCCTTGGCTAAGGTTTTTTTTTAGTAAATATGAAACCTTAATGTGCACATCTGTTGCTATTATTGTCATCAAAGAAAGCATGGACATTTAAAAAAAATTTAAAAAAAAATATCAATGCCGGTTTTGCAATGCAGGTTTATTGATTTAGTAAATATGAAAGCTCAATGTGCACATTTGTTGTTGTTATTGTCATCAAAAAAAGCATGAACACTTCAAAAAAATTGTAAAAAAAATCAATGCTAAGGATTCGCTGATGATGTTTTTTTTAGTAAATATGAAACCTTAATGCACACATTTGTTGCTATTATTGTCATCAAAGAAAGCATGAACACTTCAAAAAAATTGTAAAAAAAAAGCAATGCTAAGGATTCGCTGATGATGATTTTTCCATAATCAATGCCTTGGGTAAGGTTTTTTGTAAATACTTGTATGAAAGCTCAATGTGCTCATTTGTTGTTGTTATTGTCATCAAAGAAAGCATGAACATTTATAAAAATTGTAAAAAAAAATCAATGCTAAGGATTCGCTGATGATGATTTTTTCATAATCAATGCCTTGGCTAAGTTTTTTTAGTAAATATGAAAGCTTAATGTGCACAGTTATTGCTGGTATTGTCAGAAAAAAAATAAAAATTAAAAAAATTGTAAAAAAAAAATCAATGCTAAGGATTTGCTGATGATATTTTTTCCATAATCAATGCCTTGGCTAAGGTTTTTTTACTAAGTATGAAACCTTAATGCACACATTTGTTGCTGGTATTGTCATAAAAAAATGAACATTTCTAAAAAAATTAAAATAAAAATAATCAATGCTAAGGATTCGCTGATGATGATTTTTTTCATTATCAATGCCTTGACTAAGGTTTTTTTTTTACTAAATATGGAATATATATTGTTGCTGTTATTGTCATAAAAAAATGAACATTTCAAAAAAATTGTGCGAAAACAATACCCGCTAATGATTTCTGTTCCATAATCAATGCCTTGGATACGGGTTTTTTTTAGTAAATATGAAACCTTAATGTGCACATTTGTTGCTATTATTGTCCTCAAAGAAAGCATAAACATTTCAAAAAAATAACTAATGCTAAGCATTCGCTGATGATATTTTTCCCATAATCAATGGTTTGGCTAAGGGTGGTTTGGCAAAAATAATCAATGCTTCAGTGCTTCAAAATAATCGCCTTCCACTGTAATCTGTTGGACAGACAAGAACACCAATGATCATTCATCGGCTTACACATTGGTTATTATCACAAATTGATATGCGGCTTTGGCGTTGCTGCCACACATCCCAACTCCAATTACACGCCCCCCGCCCCGCACAGCGGCAAACATAACTAACAATAAACATAACCCAACATAATCATTCACACTTGCAGGCTGCGCGCGCGATAAGCACCAACAGCCGGCTTGACGAGCCACTCGGAGTGCTGCCAACTCGACTGCCGGTAATCCATCAACATCAAATTTGTGCAGCGCAACTGCTCTCCTCTCCGTGGGGCCAATGTGTGGCGAACAAAAACCACACGCATTTACTTTGTCGACTCTTTTCTTGTTGCTTTCCTTTCAGCCATTTACCTCGTCTGCCCTTTCCACACGCCTCAAACCATAAATCGCCGTTTGGCCCCAATTTGAACTCATAGCCGTTTCAATGTAATATCTGAAAATTGCTCTGAAAAGGTCAGCGAATGTTATTTGGTAAACTTTATGCCAAGTTTTTGACCAAACAAACAACTTTAACAACGACTGGTTCTAAATTTGGCCGCTTTTAGCATAGATTAGTACAAGTTTTTATAATATGAAATTTAGAAGGAAGCTATTATATATGATTTTCCTTAATTTCCCATAAGATGTTTGTGTATTTTTGTTCTTTTGCGAAAGCTCAATAAATTTGATGTGAGAAAATCCATTTCAGGATCTCCAGTTTCGTGGAAATTTGTTGTTATTGGGAATAAGTTGATTCTGCCACAGACCAGAGTCCATTACACCCTGCGACAAAAATTAAAACAAATTTTCACACCGGAAAAAATCTATATGGGCGTGAAACTAGAGACCAAACATAGTAATACTGCTTACTCAGTTTTTAATTTCTACATCCTTTGTCCTTTTAAAAGGACAAAGGATGTAGAAATGAAAAACTGAGTAAGCAGTATTACTATATTTGATCTCTAGTTTCACGCACATTTGGATTTTTCCCGGTGTGAAAAATGCTGTTGCACGGTGTTATGCGCTCAACTAACAGTTCCAGGAACTAGTAGCAGCCTCTCATTGGTTGCCTGGAAATTTTGCGTTTGCATTTCTAAATTAAATTTCCCATTCTTGCTCCTCTTCCACAACCTTCAGGCAGTTATCGCTTAAATCTTTAATGCTGCCTTAAATTAGACTTTCAAATATTTTTAAATTCAATTATGTCCCAGTCGTCAAACTAACTAACAGTTTTCTCCCTCTATGTGTGTGTGTGTGTGTAGTATTCCAATTGGCAAAAAGTTTTGCGCTCGACACGGCAGCGAAATGCGCTCAAACTTATCTAAATTTTTGACCATCTTTTGATATTTTCCTTAAACATTATTTTTTATTTGCAAGCAGATACTTAAAATGGAGCACTGGCGCGCGAAATATTTCAAAATGACACTAAAAAGTACGCTTATCGGCTTTTCCGCGCCAACCCAAAGAACTTTGCACAGCACTGGCGCGAGTTCAGGAAAGAAGTTTTCAAAGTGCCGGCCCCAGTTTAACCTGTTGGTGTCAATATGCGGACAAGTGCACAGCCGAAAAGTGAAGTGTCGCACAAGAACGACAAACGAAAGTGCTGAGGGAAAATGCGCACAAAAGTTGCCAAAGTGGGCAGCGTGAAAGTGAAGTAGCGGCGTGAAGCCTCGACCCTCGAACGGAAACTTGCCCAAAAGTGTGCGTACACCCAACTCAAGGAAAGTTAAATTAATTCTTTTTTTCTTTTCCTGTTGTCGCAGAGTTTTGCTCAAAACTTCAATGTTGCTGGCTGTACAGTGTGGCAATGTTAACTTTGACGCATTTAAAAATGTTTTCAAAAAAGCAACAAGCACCGCAACAGCATTGGGGATGGCCGAACAGCGACCTGGGAACACTTGGGATGGGAAATTTTTTATGCACAAATTGAATTTTTAATGCCATGCTGAATGACAGCCCGAAAAAATGGTGAATCGTGCTTGTAAATAAAATTACATAGGGGTGAATGGGTGGTGGGTTGTTAGAGTTGCGGCATTATTTTGTAGCGACTATGATGCGGGTGAAGCTTGTCAATAGGAAGTGTTCATGTTAATAATGCTGGTAGTGGTAACCGCTTGTTAACTACAAATATTACTTGGCTTATGTTTGATACCGAACCGTTTACCATTTTTTTTGCTTGTCTGTTTACTTGTTTTGGCAATTGATTCTTAATCTTTTTCTACTTATTGTTCCATCTTTTTCTACATTCGCATTCTTTTCTCATTATTTGCTGATTTTTTCTCCTGTTGACTAACCATTTATTTATCTCTTCACTTGTTCGTTGACTTCTATCTTCACTTGTCAGATTATCTTTTTTTTCATACATTTCTTCCCATTTGTTTGTCTACCTCATTCTCCATTCGTTAGTGTACCTCCTTTTCTACTTGTCAGTACACCTCCTCATTCATTTATTCGCATACTTCCTTTATCACTTAGTCACTGATTTTTCTCCCCTATTTATTTTTCTCTTCACTTTTTCATTGACTTCTATCTTCACTTATCGGCTTATCTTTTTATTCAAATATTTATCTCATTTTTCCCCTACTTATCTGTCTACTTTATTCTTCACTCGTTCGTGTACCTCCTTTTCTGCCAGTGTTGCCAGATATCTGAAATGACTTTCTCCTAAATCTTAAAACAATACTGAAATTTCCTCCCAAAATCTAAAAAAAACTCCTAAAATTTTTTTATAATTTGCGTCATTTTAAAGGAATTAAACTTCTCATAAAAAATAAAAATATATACATATAATTTTTTAATGCAGCCTTTTTTTATTCACCTTCGGCTAACCAACAAAAACTTAACAAAAATCAAACATATAACAAATGAATTAAATAAAAAGTGTCATTTTTGGTGGGATTACATTGTGACAGCAATAAGTTGGAACGAGATAGAACGAGCTTACATTTTGTAAGCTTACAAATTTTTAACACAATAGGATGCTTTGACTATTAAAATAGTTGCCAATGCCAGTGTTCCCAATACATCATACTTCGTTATCCAAAACTCTCAAAAATCCACTAAGGATCCGAAAAATCCCCTAACATAAAATATAAATCTCCTAAACTTTCTCCTAAACAATTCTTGCTCCTAAAAATTCTCCGAAAAGGCCAAGAATCTCCTAAATCTAGGAGGAAATCTCCTGATCTGGCAACACTGTTTTCTGCTTGTCAGTCCGCTTCTTCCCATATTCATTCGCATACTTCGTTCATCACTCACTGATTTTTCTCCCCTACTGACCATTTACTTCTCCCTTCACTTTTTTAATGACTTCTATCTTTACTTATCGGCTTATCTTTTTCTTCACACATTTAACTAATATTCTCCCTACTTATCTGTCTACATTATTCTTCACTCGTTCTTCAAGCAGAAAAGGAGGTACACGCCTTTTCTGTTTGTCAGTCCGTCTCTTACTATATTCATTCGCATACTTAGTTCATCGCTTGGTCTCTGATTTGTCTCTCCTATTGACCATTTACTTCTCTCTTCACTTGTTCGTTGATTGCTATCTTCACTTGTCGGCATATATTTTTCTTCACACATTTAACTAATTTTCTCCCTACATATCTGTCTACTTTATTCTCCACTCGTTCGTGTACCTTCTTTTCTGCTTGTAAATCCATTTCTTCCTTCATATATTCGCCTACTTTGTTCATCACTTGGCCACTGATTTTTCCCCTCTTTTTACCATTTACTACTCTCTCTCGTCTATCGCCCCTTGTCGGCTTATAATTTTGTGCACACATCTATCTAATTTTATTCCACTCAGTTTCTTCTTTTACTCATCTGTCTACTTTATATTCCACTCGTTTGAGTACTTCTTTCTCTACTTGCCGGTTCACCTCTTTCTACATTAATTCGCACACATCTCTAGTCATTTTGTCTCTCTTGTCTGTCTCATTATCTGTCCACCTCATTCTCCACTCGTTCGTGTACCTCTTCTTTCATTAGTCCATCTGAATTTTTATTCAATCCGACGAAGTTCATCTGCCTTTCGGACCATTTGTCCATTTACTTTTCTCTCCATTTGACTATCTATTTCTCGCTCTCTCCCCACTTGTTTATGAATTTGCAACTCTATCTATGAATCTACCTCGTTCTTTAGACATCAATCAACTTCCCCCACCATTCTGGTTTTTACACTAACGCCACTTGTCCGTCCACCTTTCATTCCATTTGCCAATGTGTAATGTTAGTAGTTCCTCTCACCACCACCTTTCTACTCAATCTTATTCTACCTTCACTCATCCGTTTACCTCTTTTTCCACTAAGAGTTTTATTTCCCTGTCCACTTGTTCCCTAACATTGACCCCACTTGCTCGTCTATCTTTCACTCCATTCATTCGTCTAAAGCTTACCTTAGCTAACCTTATATCTAACCCACAACCACTTCTCCATCTAATTCCGCCTTAACTCATCCTCATCTCACTCATCTGTCTATTTTTTCACTCATACACATATTTTCTTCTCCACTTATACCCTAACATTAATCTCACTAATCCCATTAATCCCGTTTACCGCTCACTCCATACATTCGTCCCTATTAAACAGTAGAGTTCGTTTACCATTACCTTCCACCACCTCCACCTCTTTGCTTGTCCGTTTAATTCTACCAACATCTGTCTACCTCTTTTGTTACTCATACGTCTATTTCCTTACCAATTCGCCCCCTAACATTCACTTTTCCATCTACTTCTCCCTCTTTTGGTTCGTTTATGGATAACTTAACCAGTTCGTCCATCACTTACTCCACTTGTCTATCTACTTCACTCCCCAGTTATCCATCTATGCACCTTTCTCTTCATTTGTCCGCCTCTTTCTCTTTATCCATCTAGTTTCCACTTCACTCATGCCCTATTTTTTTATTTACTTGCTGGTCTAACACAATCACTCGTCCACCTATTCACCTCTCTTCTTATTTGTCCGTCTATCTTCTCCGTCATTGGTCAGCCTACGACTTCCTTCGTTCATTCGTCTGTTCGCTCTTCAAAAGTTCGCTTAAACTCATCTATCACTTCACTTGTGCATCTACCTCTTTCTCAACTTCTCCGTCCGCCTCACTATTCACTCATGTTGTTCAGTTCAGTTGTCCGTCTCCCTTAGTTCATTAATCTGTTCGTCCTTTAAAGGTTCGTTTATATTTGTCCCGCTGATTTTATCTCCCATTGTCCGTCTAATTCTCTAAAAACTTGCCCGTTTAACTATTTCTTCACTTATCCATCTAAGTCTCTCTACTCGACCCCTATTTTACTTGTTCGTCTACACAACCACTCGTCCTCTCTTCCAATTCGTTCGTCTATCTTCTTCTCCATTGGTCAACCTACGACTTCCTTCGTTCATTCGTCTGTTCATCCCTCAGAAGTTCTCTAACACTCGTCTATCACTTTACTTCTGCGGCTATCTTTTTCTCAACTTGTCCATCTGTTTTACTATCTACTCATTTGTATTCAGTTGTCCGTCTCCCTTCGCTCATTTCTCTGTTCGTCCTTTAAAGGTTCGCTTATATTCGTCTATCACTTTACTTATGTGTCTACATATTTCTCAACTTGTCCATCTGCGTCACTATTCACTCAGTTATTGTTCAGTTGTCCATCTATCTCTCACCCCAGTAGTCTGTCTACACTTCTCTCTGCTTAAGAAACCATTCTTCTGCTCGTTCTCTGGTCATCTTAGTTGTCTGCGTGGAGGAACAGACCCATTCAAATGCTTCGCTCTCCACGACAGTTTTTCTCCCCACTTGTATTTTTACCTCTTTTTACCTATATATCTGAATATTCATACGTTTGCTGCCACTTGCCCATCTGTCTTCCTCTCCAATTCTTCGTCTACATTTCCACTGCTCATCTGTCGCTCGTTGGTGCGTTTTCCAATCCTTCACCTATTTATCTCCTCACTGTCTCTTCCATCTATTTAAGCTTCCTCTAAGATTGTGGCATATGTGGACCCAATAAATTCCTCCATAACTATTATTTTTCGGATCATCAATGAACATGTCAAGGAAGCTACCACACTCTCCCTACGCAACAACAACTCGTCCAGCTCGCAACGCGCATAATTTTCATAAAAAAAGTTAACATTAAAGTTTTCTGTTTTCGGTCGAGCCATAAAAGCCCGATGAAAAAAATAAATAAGCACGATTTTTTGCACAAATTGAAATAACTCAGCGCTGTGTCGGTCGGTCATGTCGCGTGCAGACACTTTTATATACAATTGGCCATAAATTTCATTAGTTGTAATGTGCGAACATTTTATTAAATTACAATTATACAAAATGATTTTTTTTTACGAACCAGCGTGCACGTGCAGTTTTCAAAGCCAAAATATTTACTACAAATATATATGTATGTGTATGTTTGTATGTGTGTGTGTCTGTCTGTTCATTAGCAATTCAGTAACATGCTCACACACATCTCCGGGGACTCGGTCTGGAATTGATAATTTGTTAAACTCAATTTTGTTTTTTATACATTAATGGATTTTTTTTTAATATGTTTTTAGAAAATTTTCATTTAAATTAAAAGCAAATAACTTTAAAATGCAAAGCATAAGCTGATTTTGTCATAAAGCAAAAAATTGAAAAAGCTGATAAAAAACTTGCCGGCGCGGCTGGCTGGCTGGCAATCAGAGGAGTGAAAAAGTTTGTTTGAAGTGCGTTTTAATTAAAAATGCATAACGCGCGGCGCAATTGTTCAATTACATAGGTAGACGCATAGCACTCTATTCGACACAAAACCCATATGAACAGCCGGAGAGAAAAGTTGGTGGTGGTGGTACTCAGTTGGGCTGAAGAGGGAAGATTTGCCCATGTTTTGAATGTTGATATGAGCTAAGTTTGATCAAGATTGGGGCTTTTGCCTGCATTGATTGATTCCTTGGATAATTCAGTATTCAGTATTTACTCTTTCTAACATAAAACTAGGTAAATTAGGTAACTTATACACTTCTTAGATCCAACAAAAGGGATCTTACAAAGTGGAAAATACAAGTCAAAATCAACACAACTTTATGTGCTAATTTTGCCTCCTAGCAGTGCTAGCAACCACTCAGCCAATCAACCAACCAATCTGTAATATCACAATGGATTTGGTTTATTTATTTATTTATTTATTTTTTTATTTATTTATTTATTTGTTATTTATTTATTTATTTATTTATTTATTTATTTATTTATTTATTTATTTATTTATTTATTTGTTTATTTTTTTATTTTATTTATTTATTTATTTATTTTATTTATTTATTTATTTATTTATTTATTTATTTATTTATTTATTTATTTATTTATTTATAATACAGTCAAACAAAACCAGACTTCTAGTTTTATCGAATATTCTAGTTTTATTCGATAAAACTAGAATCTTACAAAATAATAAAATATTTTATTGCCCTAATTGTTCTCGTTTGGGGACTATCAACTATTTCGATTGGTTTGAGACCCAATTATTATTATTCTCTGGGGATATTCCAGCTACCTGAACTGTCAACATAACTGCAATTCAAAAGTTAAGCCAGCAAAGGGGGCACTACAACATGAAAAGTTGGCCTAGAAAGACACAGATGAGTAAAGAAAAACCTTTCTTTTATAAAAAATTTAAAAGGCCAGCAATTTGGTAAAAATCAAAAACTCAAAGTATAGTAAACTCATAGTAAATTACTCTGATGATTCAAATTACTCATAAACAAATTCCAAAATAATATAGAAAAATTACAAATTTCAATTACAGTATTTCAACATCAGCTGCAAAGATTGCAAATTTTAAAGCCATACACCTGGCACCAAAAGGAGATCATTTCGAATTTAGAAAACATCTTCGAAATTGCACCAATCACTACAAAAAATCCATTCAAAGACTGCGAATACTTTAGAATATTTTTTTGTGCCCTTCACACCACAGCGCAGCGTTCCAACATTTTTCGTTACGTATACGCACCGTTGAACGTGTGCAGGAAAAAAAATGTCAAAATTAAATCGTGCCACAATTTTCAAAACGAAAACTGAATTTAAATAAAATACTCTATGTTGTTTTTATATTTTGGTTACAATATTTTGTTGTTGTTGTTGTTGCTGGCATATTAATTAAAATCATACAAATGTACGCGCTGTCGCAGTCTCGGGAGAATCGGGCCAAAGCAGCTTTGCCATATTCAGCGAACGCGCACCGCGTTGTGCGATGTGCGGCGGCGGTTTTTGGCGCTGGCGAACGGCGGTCGCATCAAAAATTCATAATGCGCAGCTTGTTTTGTTTACAAACATAATTTATGTGCTAAATCGAAAATGGCAGCAACAAAAACCAAAAAGCAAAAACAAACGTCAAACGACAAGCAACCAAAATAAAAAATAATAATAAAAAAACAACAGCAAATACATAAAATGCAAACGAATTTTGTTGTTGTGGATTGGGTGAAAATCGTATCGCATCGAAAGAGTCCGAAGGCAATAAAAATGTGCGACGCTGGACGAGTTGAGTGCGAAAAAACGTGCTGACGATGTCAACGCACGGCGCGTGGCAAAAATAAAATTCACAAAAACATTTTTCAAAAACATAAAAATTGTTCCTGGTTCGAGCAACAACAACAACAGCAATACGTGCTGATTATGTTGCTATATTCCTAGTAGTCAAAATGTTGTTATAGTTCTTGTTGTTGTTGTTGCTGTTGTGGATGAGTCCGCACCTTTTTGTGCGCCATTCCGCATCAAACGCTGGTGACGCTTTTTACGCATTTGACATTCGAAGTGGAATTTTTACGATATGTTTATTGTATATAACTATTTTTTTTTTGGTATTTATTTTGTTTTTTTAATTTGCATTGTTATTGTTGTTGTTGTTGTTGCCATTTGATGTTCTTTGGTTGGTCTCATTTAATTGCTGAATATGCGCTTCACGCGCAAACGCCTCCGCAGCGTCGCCGATTGCCGTCTGGCCGATCGACCGAGCGTGCGACATGCGGCGCTCACATGGCAGGCGCACAATAGCTACAACAACAACAACAACATAAACAACAATAACAGCAGAAATTAGTTTACAATGTGTTTGGGAGTACAGAGGCCAAACGGGCAGCCCGGGCCCGTTCGTCACGTCGGCGGTCACACTTTGCATTGGCGACGGCCTCAGGCACTGCCATGCATTGACAGAACGACAGTCAGATTGGCTGTCTGTTCATATGTCATTGTGACGCCAACAATCGTCGTTTGTTTACATTTTACTTATTATTTTTCAACTATTGTTGAAAATAAACTGTTGTTGTTGTTGTTGCTACAACATTTGCTGTCGTTATAGTTGTTAATTGTTGTTGTTATTGTTGTCATGCTTGTATTGTTGTTGGTAGTCGCCGCACACTGGGTGCCATGTGCGCCAGGCATGCGGTCCGAAACAACAATCAACCCAAGGCAACAACAACAACATAAATAATAATAACAACAACAAGAATAAAACCAAACAATAACAACGACAGCGTCAACTGTACAGCCGTACGTGATGTTTTAATAATTTCAATATTTTTCTTTAATTGAATTTTAGGACCACCCCTCCGCTCTTCCTACCTCTCCCCTTCCGCCACACATTTTGTCCCCATCACTTTTCCCACACACGTGTTTCTTGCGTTTTGCTTGGCGCGTCTTTTCGACTGCCATCAAATGTGTTTATATGAGTTTTTCCTTCGAAATAGCCAACAAACCATTTGTATCGCACCGCTTGACGGGTCCGTCCGTGCGCCAAAACGTGCCGCGCATATTTGTGCTGATGTCACAAACTCACAAAACAGCGCACAACGCTTTTCAATTGCTTTATTTTCATTTGCTGCTTAAGTGCGCAGGCGCACTGTTGGTCTGACTTGGTGTGGCGTCGCTTTGGCTTGGAGTCGTTCAGGTTGTGCGCGCAGCTTTTTCTAGCCACCTAAGCGCACTTTTAATGTAACAAATCACAACAAAAACAATAGCAGCAAACACCAAAACTGTTCACTACAAACTAACAATTTATAAAAAAAAAAAATGTTGTTGTATTCTATTGCGATATCTAGTTGCATGCTTTATTTGTAATCAACGCCGCCGTACGGCCGCTGAATTTCTAATCGATTTTGACTCCACTATGGGGAAAGGTTTGATGGGCCGATTGTGAGCGGTGATGGAAAATGTTTGTGGTTTCAGTAGTGTCAAACTGGCGCGACGTGCTTCGGTACTGGCCTTGTGTGGGTAATAAAATTAGGTGCACACATAAATAGTTGGGTAGACCGCCACGGCAGACCAGCGTTAAGTACATAAAAGACATCACGTCGCCTCAGAGAACAAATGTCGTATGTCTTACTAGGCTCCATGGAACATACGACATTCGTTTTCTGAGGCGACGATCGATCGCTGTGTTTGAATGCACAGAGAGTGCTTTGCGTCACCAAGTCATAAACTCTCACATAGATAGGAGACAACAAACGACAGTCCCATCCCTGGCTGGCGATGGGCTCATCAAGCAATAGGATAGAAATTTCAATTGATTAACTTGACTAAAACAAGTCATTAGCCTCGGAAAGGACTTATGCCCCCAAGCGGAATGAGAAAAGGAGAAAAGAAAAACTGTTGATTAGAGAAGTAAGAAAGAGACTCTTGAACTCTTGAACCAATTTGGGAACACTTCTATCTTTGCACAAATCGATAATGCGCAGTCAAAAATTTAATATGGGATACATCAAACTGATCTTGACTGATTTTTTGGTCAAGATCATCGATCAGAAGTACAAAGACATTATTATCAAAATCTTTAAATACTCCACTACTACTTTGATACTATGAGCACTCGTTGATCTTCTTAGAAGATCTTATTGCATGCCAAAGAAATATCGCCAGTTGAGACAATGATCAGCTACAAATGATCATTTGGACCCGAGGACAGAACCAGTTTTAGATTGGAATTCCAGTACAACATCTGTTGTACTAAGAACTTTTGGTCATTCGTTAAGAGGGTGAAGAACCAAACATCGTCTTCAATTCCAACTCTTCTTAACAATGATCAAATCATCACTCACTCGGTTGATAAAGCTAATTTGTTGGCTAAAATTTTCGCAGAGAATTCCTCTCTGCCCCCCAGCGATCAACCACTACCCGTAGTCGAGAACGTCTCTTGCTCTAGAAATTGCAGAAATTCATTTTCGGACACGGGTAGTTAAAAGAGTGCTTGCAAATCTCGATGTAAATAAGGCTTCAGGGCCGGACGGCATTCCAGCCCTTGTTTTGAAAAAGTGCGCTACCTCACTGGCTTGTCCATTACGCAAACTTTTCAGCATGTCATACAGCACAGGTGTATTTCCGACGTGTTGGAAGATGGCAAATGTTCAACCAGTTCCAAAAAAAGGCAGGACTACTGACCCTGCGAACTACCGACCTATAGCAAGCTATTCGGTGCTTTCGAAAGCAATGGAAAGCATTGTTAACTTCAACCTTGTGAAGTATCTGGAGCACAATAGACTGCTAAGTGACCGCCAATACGGCTTTCGGGGACAGCGATCGACGGGAGACCTTATGGCGGTCCTCACCGAGAAATGGAACCAAAGCATTCTAAACCTCGGTGAAAGCAAGGTTGTTGCATTGGATATTTCCAAGGCATTTGACCGAGTGTGGCATAAAGCACTCGTGTCAAAATTGATTGCCTATGGCGTCGGTAGTACCTTCTCTCGTTGGATTACGAGCTTCCTCTATGATCGCTCTAATCGTGTTGTAATAGACGGCATAGCCTCGGAAAGCATTCCCTTAGTGCGGGAGTGCCGTAGGGTTCGGTCCTTTCTCCAACCCTTTTCCTCATCTTCATCAACGACCTATTGTCGTCGACAATGAATCCCATCTACTCTTTTGCGGATGACAGCACCATTTGTCATTCATATTCCTTCACAAAGCGCCCCAGCCCTGTGGAGATTGAGAGAGAACGGCGCTGTATGAATGACACACTTAATAGCGACCTACAAACAATCTCCAAGTGGGGTCAAGCGAACAGGGTCGATTTTAATCCTCGCAATACCCAATGTTGCCTGTTATCCCACAAGCGAGTCTCCCCACATCCCAACACATCCCTGGTTATGGATGGTGTGAGTATTGCGGAATCGGCAGCTCTTGATGTTCTGGGCATGTCCATTAAGAACGATCTTCGTTGGAACGATCATATTTTTGGCGTGTCGAAAGAAGCAGCCAAGTGCCTCGGCTTCCTAAAGCGGTCCAAAAAAGATTTCACTCCGTCTGATCTCCGCATTATTTACACCACCTATATCCCACCTAAAATGGAGTTTAACTCGCACCTATGGGCGGGGGCTTCAAAAACCCATTTGGAGCTCCTGGACCGGGTGCAAAACCGTGCGATCAAGCTTATAGGGGACAGTAGGGCATCCAGCTCTATTGACTCCTTGGAACATCGTCGAAATGTGGCATGTGTGGTGTTGTTTTACCGATACTTTTTCGGTAATTGCTCAGTGGAGATGAGCAGCTTGCTGCCGTCACTCCGGTTATTCCCCGGGCACCCCGTTTGAACACTGGCGCCCATGCATTCCACGTTGAAACGATGTTTCAGCGCACTACGCTCTACAGAGAAGGTTCGTTTCTGGCCCGTACATCGCGGTTGTGGAATGGTCTCCCTGCGGATATTTTCCCCAGCACTTATGATCTCGATGGGTTCAAGTCGGGAGTCCATAACCACTTCTCTCAAAACCAGGGGTCATCCCCTGCACGGTCGTTCGAGTCAAAAAATAAAATAAAATTTGCATACACAACCAGTCTTAATGGCTCCGAGAAACTCATCCTTAACATCACTCCATCCTTAAACTTAATTCGACACCTTAATCCTTCTTAGATTCGTTGTGCCATTTATATACGATTGTACTATCCGAACAATCGTAGTGGCACCGAGAAGCTCATTAGGTCTTTCATGCCATTTATAACACACAAACTACATGAATAGTTCTCGATCTTAAATCTGCAGTGTAATTTACAGATATTACACAAACAATTTTTATGGCTTCGGGAAGTTCAACCTTAATATTCATTAGGCCTTTCATGTTATTTATAAGTCACTAACTACAATAATAGTTATGGAAAGCTCCACCCTTACATCGCTTGTACCATACATCTGTTTGCACACACGACCTCCGAGCCTCCGGGAAACTCATCCTTAACCTCTTTTAGGTCTTTAATGCCATTCATAACACATAAACTACATGACTAGTTATGGAAACCTCGACCTTAATCTCTTTTAGATTCGTAGTGCTATTTATATTTGAGTTTTCGAACAATCATAATGGCATAGGAAAGCTGATTCGGTCTTTCACACCATTCAGAACACACATACTACATTAATTGTAGTTTTGGAAAGCTCGATCTTAGTCGTCTTAAAATCTGTAGTGTCATTTACAGATATTACATGAACAATCTTTATGGCTTCGGGAAGTTCAACCTTAATCTTCATTAGGTCTTCCATAACATTTTTTAGACACGGTCTACATGACTAGTTATGGAGCTAGTTCGACCCTTACATCTGTTGTACCATTTGCATACACGACTAGTCTAAATGGCTCCGAGAAACTCATCCTTAACCTCTCTTAGGTCTTTCATGCTACTTATAACACGTGATCTATAGGTACTATTGTTTACGAAAAGCTCGATCTTAGTCTTTCTTTGATTTTTTGTGGCATTTACATTTATTACGCGAGCAATTTCCATGGCTTCGGGAAGCTCAACCTTAACCTTTCCTAGGCCTATCGAGCTTTTCATATATTCGTATTGGAAACAGCTACGATTCAGCGTTGTGAACTTTAAATTTTACTTATTCTTAAAACCTATAAAACAGATAAGATGCCATTTCATTCACTTACTGTCATTCCTTCTCTTCTCTTAGTGAGATTTATTGCTTCAGCATGTTTTACTGTGTGATAGAAACATTTGAAGTTTGATGGTTAAACTTTTAAGCCAAAGAGATTTTTTATTCGCCGATGTAACCAGGAAAACTTCTCTATAGTAATTTCACAGCTTTGATTCGGCAGGCGCAATGTTCCAATGGCTGAAGCAAACCTTTGCTTGGAGAGAACTTTTGAGGCTGACAGTGACTCGGCAAAGAGTTGTTATGGCTAGTTAAGTAAGCCAGTAAGAATTACATTTCTACGAATTGCATTTCTTATATTAATATAACAATTCATAAATCATATTCTCCATTGAGTAGTATCTAGTTGTACATTAAGAAGTCATTAACAACTATCACAACTATCACATCTAGTTTAACCACACTTTGAGCACTTTCACATGGCCAATTGTTACTTGAAGTGCCGCACCCTTTACTGCCTGCAAGTAGTCTAACTTATTAGTAAAGCGTCCATTAATTTTCTCAACTACTGTCACTGTGTGCGCTGCTCTAAATATGTCATTAGCGTTTCTTAATTACTCTATTGACTTTTCCACAAAACCCCCCAAGGGTCGCATACACATACATTTTCAGCTCCCTCGCCCCCGGAGTGTTCAACAATTGACCAGTTTTTAACAGCACATTTGCCGCTTCGATACCACCATTAGTCTACCGTAAATATAGTTCTATGAATAATGTTTTTTTTTTAATTTTAATATATTTCCAATTAGCATTTAGTGTATTTAGCTGCGTGATTAGCATAATTTTGCCATTAAGTTGTGCTGACCCTTAAATTTATAAACTAAAACTTTGTATATAATTATGGCCAGCAAATATGAAAAAGCGACCGCTATCAAAAAAAAAAAACATTAAAGGCCGAAACAAATTAAGTAGGCGACAGTAGTCGATGTGGTTGCGTGTAATTAACTCTGAGCCCATATATCATCTTTCATGGGAAACTTTTCACTATGTGATTAGCAAAAGTTTGTTAATTTGTATGCCGGATATGTTATCTGGCTGAATGTTGTGAGTTATTTCAGGTAGCAACGGAACCTTTTGGACAACGAACAGAAATAGAACAAAATAGAAATTAAGCATATTTTTTAATAAAACTTAGTAAAGTCCTTTAGTCCTTAGAGAGGAAAAAAATTGTTAGAGTAAAAAATTTGATAATTATTTTCTAAAATAAGTCATCGAAATTGTGGTTTAAAAAATTCAAAAAAATTAAATTTTAAATTTAAATTTTTTAAATTAAAAATATGTTTAAATTATTTCTACTTACTACTGTCTTTTCGGTCCTCTCTACTTAGTACTGTTCAACTTTAGGTCTACCTACCATTCTACCATTCGTTTTACTTTCATGAATGATTTTCGAATGAAATTTTTTTGAAACAATTTTCTTTTTAAAATATCGTTTCCTCTCTGCTCAGTATTAGTCAACTTTAGGTCTACCTACATACTCGTATCTTTGATTTTGACAGAAATAGTTAAACATATTTTTTGTGAAACTTAGTAGAGTTCTTTTGGTATTAAAGAAATGTCCTTTCGTTTTTTGAAGGAAATCTATTTTTTAATTATTTTATAAATTACCTCTAAATTATTTGTCTTGAAAAAAATTAAACTTTCTTTAAAAATATGTTAATTATGTTCACTATAAATTATCGTTTCACTCGAATGAATGATTTTCGAATGAAATATTTTTGAAAAAATTTTTTTTATAAAATATCTTTTCTCTTCCTCTCTGCTGAGTATTAGTCAGCTTTAGGTCTACTTGTCTTTGATTTTGACAGATAGTTAATAGTTAAACATATTTTTAGTGAAATCTAATAAAGTCCTTTTGGTATTAAAGAAGTTAGGACTGAATATCTTTTTCTTTTAAAGGAAATATTTTTGATATAATTTTCTTTATAAATGATCTCTTTTCTGCTGAGTATTGGTCAGCTTTCTTTGATTTTGACAGAAATAGTTAAACATATTTTTTGTGAAACTTAGTAGAGTTCTTTTGGTATTAAAAAAATGTACATTCGTTGTTTGAAGGAAATCTATTTTTTAATTATTTTATAAATTACCTCTAAATTATTTGTCTTGAAAACAATTTTACTTTCTTTAAAAATATGTTAATTTTGTTCACTATAAATTACTTATCGTTTCACTCGAATGAATGATTTTCGAATGAAATATTTTTAAAATAATTTGGTCAGCTTTAGGTCTACTTGTCTTTGATTCTGACAGAAATAGTTAAACATAATTTTATTGAAATCTATTAAAGTCCTTTTGGTATTAAAGAAGTTAGGACTGAACATCTTTTTATTTTAAAGGAAATATTTTTGATATAATTTTCTTTATAAATGATCTCTTTTCTGCTGAGTATTGGTCAGCTTTCTTTGATTTTGACAGAAATAGTTAAACACATTTTTAGCGAAACCTAATGAAGACCTATTGGCATTAGAAAAGTTAGGACTGAATATCTTATTATAAATTAATATTAATAAATTTATTATAAATTAATAATTATAATTAATTAATTAATAATAATTAAAATTAATTCTTTTCTGTTGAGTATTGGTCAGCTTTAAGTCTACTTGTCTTTTATTCTGACAGAAATAGTTACACATACTTTTTGTGAAACCTAATGAATACCTTTTAACATTAGAGAAGTTAAGAGTGAATATATTTTGGTTTCAAAGTAAATATTTGCATACTTTTTTTATAGACTCTTCCTATTTTCTCTGCCCAGTACAGTTCAACTTTTGGTCTAGTTGTCTCTGATTCTCACAGAAATAATTAAAAATTTGTATTTTAGTGAAACTTAGTAAAGTCCTTTTGGTATTAAATAAGGGCTGAATATCTTTTTCTTTTAAAGAAAATGTATTTTTAATTATTTTCATAAATTACCACTCCCCATTTTTTCTGCTGAGTATTGTTCAGCTTTAGGTTTACTTGTCTTTGATTCTGACAGAAATAGTTAAGCATATTTTTTAGTGAAACCTAATAAAGTCCTTTTGATATTAAAAAAGTTAGAACTTCCTTTTCTTTTGAACAAAGTATATTTCTAAATAATTTTCTTTATAAATTATCTTTTCTCTTCCTCTCTGCTTTCAGGCTACTTGTCTTTCATACAACCCATCGATTTTTTCATTTATCACAATCTCCATGGTCTAATGTTCTCCTTGCCATCCTAACCATTGATTGTTTTTAATTAAAAAAAAAATTTATTTTATACATTACCATTAAAGAAATGCAATTTTCAGTCTTTCTGTATACAATGGCTTCAATTTCATCCCATACTTCAATGGCTACTGGAATTTTCTTTGATTGATTTTTCATTAATTATCCATTTGGTCCCCTTGAATAGTTTCGTCTCTTTCGCACCATTGCTTTGTTAAATGAAATCAAAAGAAAAGCAACATTTCCTGTCTTTTGCCATTTGCTACAATGACAAATGAAACACAAACAATGCACATCGAATTACCTGACAGGCGAACCGTCTTTGCCACCTTTTGTATTTAACACCCTTTTTTCACTGACGTTTTTCTTTGCTTCTTTCAACGGCGATCAATTTAATCACCTATGATGGATGAGTTACGGTGAGTTGATGTCCATTACACAAACATACACACACACATGCACACACACAACCGCCGAATCATTAGACTTGCATTAGTGTGAAATGGCCAAACGAAAAGTGTGCAAGTCTGAGAGCAATCACGGCAAGGTCGAGCTGGCAGCAGAACTCGGTTCGCACTTCAGCTGAACTTAACTAAACTTGACTAAGCATTGGATCCAAGAAGGGCGCTGCACTTGTGCGACGAGTGTTTGGCGTGCAGCGTCTAGACGCCGAAAATGTCAAACACTGGAAACTAAACGTCGAGTGGTAATTCAGTGTTTTTGATTTGTTATTTTCTTTAATTTTTATTTATTTATTTCTGTTTTTTAAAAACACTTAATGCATATGCTCAGCCAACGCATGAAATGTGAAAACAAACGAATGACTTTTAAAAATAAATTCAAAATAACATCTACAAATTTGTATACAACAATTTGTTGACTTTGTTTTATTTTGCTGCCGTTTTTGCAGCAAATTTGTACAAGATTTTTTTTACAATTTTTTTTTTTGTCATAGAAATGTGTGTTGACTAACCGTAACCGTTGACCGGTGAATGCATGCATCGCTGTTGCTGTTGCTGTTATAATAAAATACAATTTGAATACAACAACATCAATAACAACAGCAATAAAAACTGTCAGCATGAGGCGCTATTGTTATTCATAAAAGGCTGATTTCAAATGTCGATTTGACACATATACGCCACACATTTTCGTACACTGTGAGAAACGTTCAGGGTCAACAACTTTTCATGACAATAAAAAGCTACACTGAAAAAGTGAGCGCGAGAATTATAGTTTTGAAAATTTATTTACTATTTTTGTAAAATTTTTTTCAATTAAAATATAAAACAAAAAAAAAAACCAAATACAAAAAACCAAAGTTTATTATTTTTTATTTATTATTTTATGTTTACTTTATTTTTAATTTTAAAGTAATATTCTGAACTCTTGTAATTTTTTTAGCCACATTTAAAAATATATGTTTCAGTAAAAACATAAAAAAAAATACAGAAAATATTTTTTTAAATAAAAACACAAAACAAAAATACATACAAATACATACAAATAACAAAAAAGGAAGTAGAACTTGTAGTTTAATTTAATTTAATTTAATTTAATTAATTAATTTAATTAATTTAATAATTTGGCTAATATCCTGACGTGTGTGGTGTTTTTAGTCACTTTTGGAAGTATTTTTTTTTTAATAAAAAAATAAAACAAAAAACACTTTTAAGCAACAAAAAAAGGAACAAAGAAGAAGGAAGAAATAATTTGTAATATATTTGGCGTTAATTTTTGGTTTATATTTTGAACTCCAGTGTTTTTTAGACATATTTGGAAATATTTTCTTCAACGAAAACATAAAACAAATAATAAGAAAGAAAATATAATTTTTCAAATTTAACTATTAAATGTTTGACTATAATTCTGAACACTGGTAATTGTTTAGGCGTATTTACAACAATTATTTGTTAATAAAAACATAAAACAAAAATAAATACAACCAAAAAAAAACATAACAATTACAAATTCATTATACAACTTTTGATTGATACTCTGAATTCTGTCTGAACTCTGGTAATTATTTTAAGCATATTTGAAAACATCTTTTTAATTAAAATATAATACAAAAATATATATTTTATTTAAAAATAACAAGAGTAAAAATATAATTTTTTTAATTTTTACTATTTAATTTTTGGTTAATATTAAGAACTCTGATATTTTTAGGCATCTTTCGAAATATTTTTTCCAATAAAAAAAACAAAACAAAAATACATACAAACAACTGAATAAAACTAAAATTAACTAAAAAATAAAAATTTTAATATTTTGTATTAAATGTTTAGCTAATTTCTGAACTATGGAAGTTTTTTTTTGGCACATTTGGAAATATATTTTTTTAAAAATATTATTTCTAAATATTTTTTTTCGAATAAAACCACAAAACAAAAATACATACAAACAACCAAAAAAGAAAACAGAAGTTGTTATATTTTTCATTAAATTTTTAGCTAAATTCTGATCTATGGTATTTTTGTGTCACATTTGGAAATATTTCTTCAAAACAACAAAAAAGAAGAAAATAAAACCTTAAACTTCTTTATTTAATTTGTGCCTAATACTTTAAGCTGTGGTGGTTTCAACTAATTTTTAAAAATTTTAATTAAATATTAAAAATATGTAGATATTAAAAATCAGACCATAAAATTAAAAACAAATTACAAAATTATGTCTTAAAGTTCTATGCATCCAAAGCAGCGGAGATTCATACAAAATCTTCCCAAAAAACTTAATTCGTTTCTAATTTTTTAATCACTAAAATCTTTCTGTGTATTGAAAACGTAAATTGCCAAAAATCGCACATGTTCATACAAATTCAAATTTTTGTGGTTAGAAAAACATGGCAGCAAAACAGTGCGCAAATAAAACTAAAAACAAAAATGAAAACAATTTATCTAAAAAAAGAGAAAAATTTCGCAAATACGAAAACAAAACAAAGCACAATAATAAGACGCAAGCATTTTCGGTGGGCGTTGCATAGAAAAATCACAACAACAACATGAATCAAATAGCAAACCACAACCATATCGCAACGACGACAACAAAAAAAAAAAGGAAATTAAGTGAGAAAAAAAAACAAAACAAACTAAAATAAACATTACAAAATTCAAATTAGTAAAACACAATAACACGAGTGGCGCAAACGAGCAGATGCCGATAAATTTTCTATAGTATATAGCGGCGGATTGACCAAAAAAGCGGAACATAAACTGTTTGCGAAATTATGGCAAAGCACAAAACACCAAAAATGAAAACAAAGTATTAAAATTCTTAAATATACAAATAAATATATATAATGATATCTGACTGTATGCTGTGGCCGACATTAAGTGAATAAATAAATTGCAAGGTAATGGCTGCAGTAAAGTTTTCATGTATCGGTATGAATGAATTTGTTTACGTAGAAATGTTTATGTTTACTTCTATATTTGCTAAATCCAGATATATTGAAGAACCCCAATTGGAAATTATTGCAACAAATCGAAAAATAGTAGAAAGAAAACTATGCGACCAGATCTTTCAGATACATTAGGAAGATCGGGCCGTAGATATTTTGGTGTTGCTGACCATTGCTAGGACCAAGTTCGATATTTAAGTCACCTTCTGAGGAGTAGAAGCCCAGAGATGATGAGATAATGTCTCTGAGGAATCTGGCCTTCAAATCTTTTGGTATTGCTGACCATTGCTAGAACCAAAATCGGTATTTAAGTCGTCTTCTGAGGAGTAGAAGCCAAGAGATATGATATAATGTCTCTGGAAGATCTGGCCGCCAGATCTTTTGGTATTGCTGACCGTCGCTAGAACCAAATTCGGTTTTTAAGTCACCTTCTGAGGAGTAGAAGCCAAGAGATATGAGATAATGTCTCTGAGAGATCTAACTGCCAGATCTTTTGGTGTTGCTGATCATTGCTAGAACAAAGTTCGGTATTTAAGTCATCTTCTGAGGAGTAAAAGCCAAGAGATATGAGCCAAGAGATATTAGATAATGTCTTTGGAAGATCATCGCTAAAACCAACTTTGGTATTTAAGTCGTTTTCCGAGGAATAGAAGCTAAGAGCTGCGAGATAATGTCTCTGAGAGATCTAACCACCAAATCTTTTGGTATGTCTGACCATTGCTAGGACCAAATTCGGTATTCTGAGTACAAGAAGCCTAGAGATGATGAGATAATGTCTCTGAGGTATCTGACCACCAAATCTTTTGGTATTGCTGACCATTGCTAGAACCAAAATCGGTATTTAAGTCGCCTTCTGAAGAGTAGAAACCAAGAGATATGAGCTATGGCTCTGGAAGATCTGAACACCTGAGCTCACCCGGTATTCAAATTATTTTCTCAGTGGGTCATATTTCCCTATTGTGTTTCTCTCTTTCTATCTCTTTCATACCGCCAGCTATGCGTCAAATTGTTTCAACAGCCGTTAACCGCATTAAAATTTAGGTCAATCCCTCTAAGTGCTTTTGCAAAGCGTTCATGTTGATTAATATTTCCGCCACTTCCTTAACAAAAACATAAACACATATATTTATACATATCTGTATGTATGGATGTATATAGCACACACGCATATTTTAACGTTTCGCCAACAATTATTAGTGGTGTTTACGTTTGCATGCCGCATTGGAATTTCATTCTGGTTTAAAATTAGAATATGAAAATATTTACGATATAAAACAATTGGATGATTTCTACGCATTTAGATTTGTTTCTGAGCGCGCAATTTTCGTCGCAAATAATTTGAAGACATCAATTGCAAACAATTCTCTATGGCACAAGAAATATTAGCAAACAAAAACTGACAATACGCAGTGGACAGTAGACATTGAATTGAATGATGGTGTCAAAAATATGAAATCAGTTTTTTGCATTTTTTTCTCACATTCATGGCCGAGCCCATAAATGCCTCAAAAAGGTTTGTACAATAGCCAGCGGCATTACCTGTCGAGCATAATTAATCTAATCATTAGACGGCAGCCAGTTTGACGGGCTTCAATTCACACACACACACACACACACACACATGAGATCACAAGCAAAAGGATCATCTCGAGGGCGACGTGTCTTCGAGTTGCGTCGTCAGGGCACAGCCGACAATGACAGCACAGTTTTGATTGAGCTGCCCCTTTCCGTCTGACACATAGAGGGAGAATTATCAAACAGCGTCATCGGCGTGACAAAAGCCAATTGTGTGTGCTGCAGGATCATTTGTGTGCGCGACTCGACACTCCCTGCGGGCATCCCACTGTGTCGATCACTGTCGCTTTGGGCACTGCAGGCAGACTCCGGTTGTGTGTGGCTGCGTTGGTATTCAAGTGGTTCTCTGTTGGCTGTAAACAAACGCAACATGAACACTGATCGCCGATCCTCTCGAGTACAATTCGCCACGAAACCATATGAGATCGTGCTGGAAATTGCTTACCTACGCACAGCTCGTGATTAGTTTTTAGTTTTGTTTGGAATATACATATACAAAAAAAAACTAAAGTGAACATGGCGGCGCGGCTAGGGGGATTTTTGACGGGGTTAAGATCACCCATGACATGTGGGTATACTTATGGAGTATTGGTTAACAGAGGCTCAGTCGCGAATGATGGACATTACTGAATTGGATGAATACAGGAAATGCAAAGAAATTGGGATCAAGCAAACCTTGGCACATTCTTTGCTTCTGTACGACTATGTCAAGACTGGGCCTTACTCACATAGGGGTCCGCTCTTTTTTGAGTTAGATGGGACCCTCAAGAGCGACATTAAGTCGGTTCTAAACTTCACAGCTTTCTACAATGAACTTTCTACATTCTCACCGATCAGGTTTACATGGAACTGCAGCACTTAGGACCTCTAACTGGTACCACTAGGGAGCCAGCAGGGCCTATGCGTGGCCGACCTGGTCTGCCAGTTTATCTAATCTAACCTAATATAATCTAACATTTCTCATGAGTCATAGAGACTCATTCCCAAAAACAAACTTAGAACAAAAGATTTTATTTAAAAACAATAAACATATTTTTCACTAAAAAAAAAACAAAAACACTTTCAATGGAGCTATGGACTCCGAAAGAATTTGCTATAAGCAAAAAGTTTTGGCAAATACAATGAAGCATTGCTTTCCTCGGTGATTGTGTGAAAAATTAAAATAAATATAGAAACTAGTTCTGTATTCTTAGATACATTTAAAAATAGTGTTGAAAAACTTAAATACCCCTAAACCGACAGTAAATATTATTTCTTTTTTATTTTATTCCGTTCGAAAAGTTCATTTAAAAAACTTTAGTTATTTTTCTACATAACTTAAATACTCCGAGAGCTCTATCCAAGGTGCCACTCCTAACTATTCATCATAAAAATTATCCTTTTCTTATTTTAAATGAAAAGTTTCGAAAATTCAATTCCAAATAAAGAAACACGGGTTTTATATTTATTTCTTTTCTATTTGTAGAGACATTTTGTTTTTTTAAATATACTCCGAAAGTTAGTTGGAAGAAAGAGGTACACTTTGCTTCTCATATAAAATGTTTATCAGTATATGATTCTTTATTCGGAAAGCAAAAAGTAAATTTTTATAAGAGCAAAATACTCCGAAAACTCAATTGGAAGCAAAAGTATAGCTTTTCTTATCATATAAAATGATTATCATATATAAATATCGATTCCGAAAGCAAAAAGTAAATAACTATAAGAACAAAATACTCCGAAAACTAAATTGGAAGCAAAATTCATGCATTTCTTGTCATAAAAAAGTGTATTCATTTATAAAATCTTTTTCCGGAAGCAACAATTAATATTTGATCAGAACAAACTGTTCCGAAAATTAATTTTGATTTAATTTTGTTTTTATTCAAAATGTTTTCCATTCTTAAATTTTAATTTCAAAAGGGAAAATTAAATTATTATAAAAAAAAATACTCAGTTGAAAAAGTGGGAAAGAATGGAAAAATTGGAAAAGTTATTCCCATATGTATATTTTGATTCCGAAAGCGAAAATGAAATAATTATAAAAATAGAATACTCCGAAAACTCAGTTAAAAGCAAATGGAACATTTTTTTACTCATAAAAATTATTCTCATATATATATTTGCATTCCGTTAGCGAAAATTAAATAATTAGGTACGCTTTTTTTTTAAAGTGTTTTTCATTTATAAATTTTAATTTCAAAAGGGAAAATTAAATAAATATTAGAAACATATACTCCGAAAACTGAGTTGACAGCAAAGGGTAAACTTTTTCTTCATAAAAAATAATCTCATATATAAATTTTGATTTCGGAAGCAAAAATTAGGTACCAAAACAAAGTGAAAACTCCGAAAGCTCATATTGAATGAAAAGTCACGCTTCTTCGTCTCAGAAAACGTTAGGCATAACTATAGGTTTAATATTGGCAATAAAAATTCAGCATTAAAAGAATGTGAAATACTCCGAAAACTGAATTGAATATTAAAATTATGCTTTTTTTCGCTAAAAGTGTTTCTTAAAAATATATGGTAATTCTGAAAGCAGGAAATAATTATTAAAAACAATTAAATAACCCTAGAATTCAATTGGAATTAAAACTTATGGTTTTTCTTCGAAAATTTTTTTGTTATAGGTATGTTTATTTGAATAATTAAAAAAATTATATTTATATGATTTTTGTCATATATTTTGGTTTTTATTTAATTTGAAAAGCGTATTGCATGAAAAATAGAAAAATAATATTCCGAAAATTAATTTTGACGCAAATTTTAAGATTTGTTGTTACTTTTAGTGCTAATTTGTGCCAAACAGACACAATGACATAAAATTATTGTGTTTTTTATGGAAAATTATGACACCAAAAGTGTAAACTCCGAAAGCAAAGTTTAGTCCTAAACTAAATTTACTGCTTTGGATCACAATCCCAAAGTAAAACACATCAAAAAGAGTCATAACTCATTGTTTTAAGCTCAGGAATTTTTTTTAGTAAGAGTTAAGACTCCGAAAATTTATTCCGAAAGTTCAAAACACTATTTCCTTTGACGAAACCAATTGCAACACGTCTCTGAACGTGCACGAACATGTGATCGGTTAGCCAAACAAGGGACAGATTGTCTGTCTGCTTGATGTTGTTTGCTTCATGGCAACATGAAACCTTTATTTCAATATCATTTTCAACCAATCTTTCTAGTGGTTATACTCAAATTACGCGCTGCCAGCAAAAAGTACCTTCAACAACAAAAACAACAACAACAAACCCCCTACGAATAGCTGTTGAAGTAGTTTCTTTTTTATTTTAGATACCGAGATATCAACTGAAAAAAGAGAAACATTTTTTATTTGTTAATGTTTAACCTTGATGTGCGTCTGGCTGTGCTTGTATGGGTGTATATGTGTGTGTGTGTGTTTGAGACCTGAGTGGCATAAAAAAAAAATAAAATTTAACTGCTTCTTGCTGGCACTGTTATCTATCACACTTTTGGTGACTGTTGCTGTTGTAGTTGTTGCTTTTATGTTTATGTTTTCTAAAGTTGACTTTTTCATTTGTATTTCGGTTTTAATTTTTTCTTTTTATTTTTTAAAATTATTTTTTCTTATTGTGCATTCTTTGCTGATATGAATTTCTTATCAATGTTTTTCTCCTCATTGCGCTGCCTCGCATTGTTGTAGTTTGTTCGTGTTCAGCATTTTTTCATTTTTAATATTTGGATATTTAATTACAATTTGTGTTTGTCTACCATTCGAAGCTCGTAATTAAAACGGTGTCAATTGTCGAATCGTGCTGTGTATTCGTTTTCATTTGTTTCTTATTATTTTCAATGTTTTTTCTACCAACTAGTTACTGCCAACAGCTGCAATTCCTAATCGTTGTAGGCTTTTCGAAGTAGACAACTTGATAAACAAACATAAACACTTTGAGTAAATAAATACGCTTAATTAAAGGTTTTTCGTATTTGTTTGTGGTTTCTGAGTTGTTACCATAATTCTGCTGAAAATCGCGGCCACTATCAGCTATAACTTGAATGTGTGGTTTTTGTATTTGTTGTAAGGTTTATGTTTACTTACGACGAGATTTGTTGTTAGTTTTCCGGTGCCGTGGAGACCTTGTCTTGTCTTTTTTGCTTTCTGCTGTTGTTTTTGTTTATCTGTGTCTGAGCTCTCTTTAAAGGTCACGGTTTGTAATAATCATAGAAAAAATACATTACAAGTGTAGGAAATATGGTATTTTTTTTAAGTTGCTTGTAAGTTGTCAGTTAACTTCTTCATAAATGGGCCAAAAGATCATGACTGATTCTTCTTTTCAGTTTAGTTTGTGGGGCTAGAGTGCTGTCGTGCACAATAAGTTCTTGAGGGTTTTATAGTCACTTGAAAAAACAAACGAGGTCAACTGAATTTCAATGTCTTACAATTACCGTAGTTAGAATTGAGTTGTTATCAAGTAGAGACACAGTAATGTAACAATACGCTAGATTTAAGCTTTCATAAAAATATCTATTCCAAAACTAGATATAAATTGCTTTGGCACATTTTAAAGGGTAAAAAATCAATATATGAATAAAAAAGATTAGACAAAATAATTTTCAATAAATGCATATTTTAATATTGTTTTCCATACATTTTATTTACTCCGAAGAGTATAGTAAACAGAAACCCATTACTTCCAATAGATGGCTTTATTAATCTGTATTTCACACTTTACAGGTGCAATCGGAATATGTTAGATGTGGTTAGAAAGCCAAGATTTCGTAGTAAAAAAACTTCTCAGACAGTTTTTTAATAGCTTCATTCAGTTTTGTTTGAGCGAGCACCAAATTTGTTAGTTGTTGTCCATTATTTCTTCAATAGATGAATTTAGTAATCTCTATCTCTCGTTTTATATATAAGAGCAATCAGGTAACGTTAAGTGGCGTTGGAAACATAAGATTTCGTACTAAAAAAAATTCTCAGTGTTAATAGCGCGCGCATCAAAGTTGCAAAAAGAAATCCATTATTTTTTCAATAGATGGATTTAGTTATTAGTCTCTATCTCACGTCTTATAAAAGCTATCGGAGTATTCTAAATTATGTTAGAAAGATGCGATTTCGTACTAAAAATACTACTTAGACAGTTTTGTAATTGTTTCAGTCAGTTTTATTTCAGCGCGTCTCAATTATGGACAAAGAATAAATAAAACCAGTTGTCAAAAATGTCTATAAAATCATAAAAATCATCGAGTTCGATCGTCAGAATAAGGACAAAAATTTGTATGAGAGAAGCATTACCTTCAATTAACTTCGAAATGGCAACAATTTATGGAACAAAACATTGTAGTTTTGATCTAAATCGGACCATTCTAGCTATGGTAAATATTTAAAGCCTTAAATTTTATGCAAAACTGATGTATTTATTTTTAATAAAAATATTATTATTTAGTTTTATTATTATTTTACATATTTTTTTATTATTAATATATATTTGTTATTATTATTATATTGTTTTAATTATTTTGTTTTATTATTTGTTTAATAATTTATTACTTGTTTTATATATTTTGATTTATTGTAAAATTTTTTTTATTATATTATTTTTTTATTATTATATTGTTATTATTTTGTTTTATTTATATTATTATTATTATTTTATTAATTTATTAGTGTGTTTATATTTTGTTTTATTATAAAATTTTTTTATTTATATATTATTTTCTTTTATTATTATTATACTAGCTGACCCGGCGAACTTCGTCCCGCACGACATTTTTTGTTTTTTTATAATGAAATACGCGAGATGGCGAATCTATGGCGATGCAAATTGACGAAGAAAACCAACTAAAGGAAGAGGAGGGAGCTACTGATTAACGCAATCGAGGCCCTCAAATAAGCAATGTTGCTGCTAAGTTTCAGTAAAGAAATGGATTGCGCTTGAACCAGATTTAAATTATATTGGCAGGGCCACGCCCCCTTGTTCAATACCCGCACCATTCCCTCTGTCGAAAGGGAAAATGGTAGGTTCGTACTTAATTTCATTGCTTCGCGATTTATAGTTCAGCGGAATAATTGGGTCACAAAAAATTTGCCACGCCCCATTTCCAACGCCCATCAAATCTTACCAATAGAATGACACATCTATGGGACGACACTATACTAAATTTCAATGCTGTGCACCTTACAATTTTGAAGATATTCTCTATTAAAGATTTGGCTTGTGTCGGCGGTGCCACGCCCCATTGTTCAATACGCGCACCATTCCCTTTGTCGAAATATTTGAATAAATGGTAGGTTCGTACTTAATTTCATTGCTGTGCGACTTATAGTTCAGCGAAATATTTGGGTCACAAAAACTGTGCCACGCCCCTTGTCCAACGCCCTCGACGGGGTACTAAATTTCAGTGTTGTACGACTTACAATTTCAAAGATATTCTCTATTAAAAATTTGGCTTGTATGGGCGGTGCCACGCCTCCTTGTTCAATACCGTCATCATTCCCTCTGCCGAAAGATATGAATAAATGGTAGGTTCGTACTTAGTTTCATTCATGTGCGACTAACAGTTCGAAAATTATGCGGATAGTTTGTGCCCAACAAATGTGCCACGCCCCTTGTCCAACGCCCATTAAATTTTAACAGTAGAATTACACTTCTATGGGAGGATGTCAAACCAAATTTGAATGCTGTGCGACTTACAATTCCGAAGCTATTCCATATAAAAGATTTTAGTTGTATGGGCGGAGCCACGCCCTCTTGTTAAATACCCGCCCCATTCCCTCTGTCGAACGATATGACTAAATGGTAGGTTCGTACCAAGTTTCATTGATGTGCGACTTACAGTTCTGCTGAAATGTTGGGTCATAAAAATGTGCCACGCCCCTTGTTCAACGCCCATCAAATCTGACCAGTAGAATGACACATCTATGAAACGACGGTGCACCAAATTTCAATGCTGTGCGACTTACAATGCCAAAGCTATTCCATTTAAAAGATTTGAGTTGTATGGGCGGTGCCACACCCCTTTGTTCAATACCCATCCCATTCCCTCTATTGAAGGATATGATCAAATAGAAAGTTTGTACCAAATTTAATTGATGTGTGACTTATGGTTCCAAAGTTATTGTCTAAAAATGTATTCTTGTGGTGCCACGCCCCGTTTTTCCGACTTTTTTTTTTTTTATATACCTTCACGTAACAATTTCGAACAAACCTGCCGAAGGAAGTATCCAAGTTGGTCCAGTCGTTTTCAAGATATAAGGATACATACGGATTTGCGACTTTGCTTTATATATGTAGTGATTGTTATTATTATGTTTTATTTATATTATTATTATTTGTATTATTAACTAATTCGTTTTTTTATTGTTTGTTTTATTTTTATATTTTTTATTGTAACATTATTTTTTTTATTACTATTATATTGTTATAATTATATAATTGTTTTACTGTAATTTTTTTGTATTAATTTATTACTTGTTTTATAAATTTTGATTTATTATATTTTTTATTATTATCTTATGTTTTTATTATTATATTGTTATTATTTTGTTTTATTTATATTCTTCTTATTATTATTATTTTTAGTATTATTATTGTTGTTTTATTAACTTATTAGTTCTTTTATTTTGTTTTATTTTTATATTTTTTTATTATAACAATATTTTTTTTGTTATTATTATATTGTTTAGCTATTTTGTGTTATTATTATTATTTTTTTTATTATTAATTTATTACTTGTTTTATATATTTTGTTTTATTATAATATTTTTTCATTATTATATTATTTTTTTATTATTATTATATTGTTATTTGGTTTTATTTATATTATTATTATTTTTATTATTATTATTGTTGTTTTATTAATTGATTACTTATGTATTTTAAATATTTTGATTTATAATATTTTTTTATTTATATATTATTTTCTTTTATTATTATTATATTGTTATTATTTTGTTTTATTTATATTATTTTTATTTTTATCATTATTATTATTGTTGTTTTATTAACTTATTAGTTTTAAATATTTTGTTTTATTTTTATTTTTTTTATTATTTTTTTTATTATTATATTGTTATAATTATTTCGTTTTTATATATATTTTTTTCAAAATTAATTTTATATATATTTTCTATCAATTTATTCATGTACTACTGTGTCCAAAAAATAAGGTGACATTTGAATTTATGAATTATGAATTATGAATGCATTATGAATTCCTTCCGCCGGGCCAAACAGTCAACAAGGAATATTATTTGAACGTTATGCGTTGTTTGCGTAACGCTATCTGCCTAAAAAGGCCGGAATTGTGGAAAGACAATTCTTGGTTTTTACACCACGATAATGCACCATCCCATACTGCACTCGTAATTCGTGATCATTTCGCCAAAAACTCAACCCATATCGTTCCGCAACCACCGTATTCACCTGATCTGGCGCCGTGCGACTTCTGGCTGTTCAGCAAGCTCAAAAGACCGCTCCGGGGACACCGTTTTGATACGATAGAGGAGATTCAAGCCGCAGCGAAGACGGAACTGAAGGCCATCCCGGAAAGTGACTACAATCAGTGTTTCGAAGATTGGAAAATCCGTTGGCATAAGTGCATTGCATCGGGAGGGGATTACTTTGAAGGGGATGAAATTGATTTGGAAGAATAAATAAAGAATTTTCAAAATAAATACAATGTCACCTTATTTTTTCGACACAGTAGTATATTTGCTATTTTTAAATTGTATCATTACTTAACAAATCATCAACTAATTCTAATTGACTAATGCCTAAAAACAAATTTATTCCTCTAACAAGTTTATTGAAATTTATTCCGTGTTCACTGTCACTGTCGCCGCTCAACTAAGTACGACTCCTTACAGCCGGCATTTGGTATGCAATGTTGACTTCAGAGTTGTTTATTGCGGCAAATGGCCAATGTAAGCCAGAAGCTGGTCGCCGCAGCTGCGCAAAGTTGTCGTGTTCCGTTATTATTATTATTATTGTCATATATCTCCTTGAGAACGTCACACACACACACATACACACACACACTAACGCAGTCACGGACACTCTGTAGCATTTATGACATTTATGGTTGCAATTTATTTGATAAATTTCACTCACGTTATCTGCGCGCTGACAAAGTATCGTTTGGCGAACGCTGTGCACAGTCGATACTTGAGTCGACACTTTGTCATCGCTGCCAACCATCGCAGCCCAGCGATGTGTCGAACAGCGCACAGCCAAACTGGGACTCGGGGGCGCGCGGCGTGTGTAATAAATAGCGGCGGATTAGTGTGCTCTCGAAAAACTATTACGGTATAAATAATCGCCCGAAGCGAAACGCTGCGCTCGCTTGTCGTTGTTTGTTTGCTATTATCGTTTATTGTTTTTGTTTTTTCATTTTCATTTTCTCAGACTTTATTGCATGGAGCCGAGTTGTAGTTGGTTAAAATTTGATTGCTATTGAAAAGTTACATTTTGTAAGCGTTAATAGCTGTGTAGCGTCTGCTGATAGGGCAAGTTTTATGGCGCAGATAATGACGCGTCAGTCGGTTCGTCTGTCTGCGCGACTTTTGCTTTTCATTGCCGATTAAGGTCGGGTAGGCTTTGGTGGCTGCTCCCATTGTGTCTGCAGCCGTAAAGTGATTACCCCAAAAACTGTACATTGCATGCAGTTATTTTTAACTGTTCAACTGGTTAGCTGTCATGATCGAACCAATGAAATATGGTTTTTTCGAAAGCCATCAATTTTCGCTTCAGCTGTTTCAGCCATTCCGAGGTGTTTACACTTTGTTTACATTTCTACAAGTTTTTTATAAATTGTTTTTTTTTTTGGCCCCATGCCGTTTACTTTGGTGTTGTATTTGCATTTGTCATCTATCATTTATCATTTTATCGGGACACTCATGCCCCAAATTGATCCAATTTTCAACTGACATTATCTAATGCGGCCAGCTGGGCGCGACGCCCCGCTATTTTTATCTTATCGGCCATTTCGGTATCGCTGTTGCTGTCGGTGTTGTTGGTTTGTTGATATTCTCATTTAATATTATTAAAATTAATAGAAAAATAAATGAGCGTAAACATTTCAATTAAGCGCAAATCAGTTGGGCCAACAGACAACCATCGGTCACTAATAAATAATCGCAATAACATGGATATCTCTGTAAATATGCAGACAATGATCGACATTGCTATGCGACAATCGTTGTTGTTGTAGTTCTTGCGCCAACTCCTCATTGCCTTACATGGCAAATGGCAAAATTGTTTTTGTATTTTTTTTTAAATTTTCTCATATCGCAATAAATGTCGATTCGTCTAGTCTCGACTCACTTATCAAACAATATAAAAAAGCAACAATAATAATCAAAACAACAATGCCAAAAAAATAGCAAATATATGTGGAAAAAAGTGTTTCAAGGCTGTAGCGAAAAAAATACTTGAAACTGTAAACAAATAATTTGCCACAAAACATTTGATACGAAATGTCGACAATGAGCAGCGTACTGCGGTCGAATATTGGGCGCGTTTGTTGAGCGGCACTGAGCGAGCGATTAGTTTTTGAGCAGCTAGCAAATTTTAGCGGAGAACAAGAGAGAGAAACATAGAGCGAAGCGGCGCCAATTAATCCTTTTGCCACTATTTTTATAAGGAATTTGCATAATGTTTACTGAGACCTATTTTGGTTTAAGTTTTTAGTACAAATGAAGAGCTTCAGGTTCAGGGTCCTTTCAGCGAAAGGATTAAGACAATTCAAAGACAAATGTCTACAAACCTCGGACTGCGTGCTTGTTGAAGTAGTTAAAGTAGTTAGTAAAGTATTTAATTGTTAAATTAGTTATTATTGGTAGTTAAAGTAGTTGGTTCGAGTTGAGAATATGAAGGTCCTGTCGATTTAGCATATAGTGTGCAGGACATCCCTCTGTCTGTGGTCAGGAACGGTTTTGTCTGGAAGCAAGGAACTGTTTATCCTCTTAAATTTGTTCATAGTTCAACCCATTTCTGGTCTACACATTACCGTAGCCACTACTGCAAGTGTTCTCTTTGTAATCCACAGAATAGTTCCGAGTCTATTTGTGGTTGTAAAGCACCCTTTTTATTCTGGTATCTAGTAAACCTTCACGAAGTAGCGCCTGTTCAGATCTTTTAAGAGCTCAACAACACCAAATGAAGTAGAAATTTGGGCGCCTGCTCATTTCATTTAAGAGCTCAATGAAGCAGATTTTTTTCAGCTAAGTATTATCTTTTCAGAAAATCTCTCTCAGAGAGCGGCAATCGAAGTTTATCTTAGAACAAGAGAGAGAGAGTAAAGAACATGGAGGCGCGCCGATTAATACAGTTCGAAGAGAAATGTTAGCAAATTCGGTATTGTGTGCTCGCCATCAAAGAAGTTAGGCCACAAGCCACAGTGCCATGAGTTCGAAACACCACTAAATTTATATTTATTGAAGACGTTGTTAGTTAGTTGCAGTGCAAAAATTATACTATTACAAATTATATATTTTTAAAATTTAATTTTTATTTTTTTTATTATTTTCTTTTTACAAAATTTTTTGTGTGTGTTCCTTTCAAAACGTTTAAATAAAAAAAACTAAAGAGAATCTAAAAAAATGTTATAAGGCTTTAATTATTTAAATATTTTACTGCAGTTAGTAAAAATATAAATAAATAGATAAAATAAAATAAATAAATAAATTAAATAAATAATAAAATAATAAATAATAAATAAAATAATAAATAATAAATAAAATAATAAATAATAAATAATAAATAATAAATAATAAATAATAAATAATAAATAATAAATAATAAATAATAAATAATAAATAATAAATAATAAATAATAAATAATAAATAATAAATAATAAATAATAAATAATAAATAATAAATAATAAATAATAAATAATAAATAATAAATAAATAAATAAATATATTAATTAAAAACATTTTTTTTTAATATTTTCTTTTCACATTTTTTTACTTTTACTTTTTTACATTTCTTCCAAAAACATGTTGTAAACATTAGAAAAAAATCTAAAATTATTATACTAAAAATATTAAATAATTATTTAATAAAATTCCTTGCAAACATTTCCTCTGAAACTTTAAGAGTAACGTGTAAGTAACAATAATACAAATTAATGAAGATTTCACAATTTGAAAATTTTACTACTTTTAGAAAAAAAGAATGTGAAAAAATATAAAGAAATGATAACAAAAATATAAAAAAATATATTGAAACTAAAAAAAAATTAATAAAATGTCCACATTATAAAAATAAAAAATTATATTATTAATATTTTTATATTTTTACATCTATATTTAGCTCTTTTTTTAAATAATTTTTTTTTTAATTTTCACATAATTGTTTCCTGCATAACTGTAAATAATGAAACCTACAATTATTCAAAATTCTCAAATATATTAGTTTTTTTTTCAGTGTACCAAAACTATTTATTGAAGACGTTGTTAGTTAGTTAGTTAGCCAGATCAGAAATTAGTTTATCCTCCGAGCAAACCTCTCTTATAAAGAAACTGTTGGCTTTGAAACCCTAATAAATCGGCTTTTGAAATCAGCTGACAACTGTAAGTTCCATTCATTTAGGCATAAAGACTATTTTAAAGCGTCTAAGCATTATTACGGCATTCATAAACTATTCATCAAGATTCATGCAAACTATTCTAAAAATTAGAATTACGAAGAGAGTTGATGCTAAAATTAGCAAGTTTTCAATTGTATCAAAGCATGTACTTGATTCTCAGAAGAATCAGCAATACTCGTTTCTTGAAAGTATGGATTGTAAACTCTCAAAAGAACTAACCAGTGCTCGCAATTGTTTCGAAGTATTCCAAAGTACTAAGAATCAATTGAAGCAACATCCAAATTTTAAATTTTCCATGAAACTTGAGAAATAGATGTGCTCGTAGCATTACATAGAAAACTCTTTAATCAGTATTCATGTAAACTAATTGCAATTCGGCGTAAGCAAAAATCAATCATCAAAGGCCACATTCTACTATAAATGTTTTCATACTATTGAAAAATTCCTGATACTAAAAAGTATCCATGCTGGCTTCTCAAAAGTATCTATACTTGATATTAGAAATATATTCATTAATGACTGATATCAGTCATTGAACACACCTACGCAATTTGCTGCGCTGTGAATTGAACTGAATCCAAACACACACAAACGTTTCGTTGTTAAGTTAAATTTGAGGTTAGAATTTTGTTTACGCCAAAGTAAGCCGCCATAAAGCTGGAAAAGCTTGAATGTTTAAATGTTCAGCACACACACACACACACGCATGGAAGTTTAAGTTTGCTTATTGTATTTAGCATTCAATTCAGACTCATAACAAAAGCCCAACTTTCACACACCAACAGTTGGCGAATGTTGAATACTTAAGTTAGCAAAACAGTTTTTATTAAGCAAATAAATTGCTGCATTATTATCTGATTTTCCCTGGTGACTAATCAGCATATTTACTTTTTATATTTGTGTGTAAAACGTAAAGAATGAAACAAATTTACTAAAGTAATTAGTTGGGGTTTCAATTGGATGGAAAGTCGTTGACAAAAGGTGGGGGTGAAGAGGGAGAAATATTTTATGGGCGTAATGGAATTAGATTTTTATGGATGAATGTCTGTCTTTGGTGATCTCTCGACTCCATCTTCAAGTCCATTCTTTTATTTAATTTTTTTTATTTTCTTCTCTTTTATTCTATTTTATTTTATTTTATTTTATTTTGTTTTATTTTATTTTATTTTATTTTATTTTATTTTATTTTATTTATTTTATTTTATTTTATTTTATTTTATTTTCCTTTTCTTTTCTTTTCTTTTCTTTTCTTTCCTTTCCTTTGCTTGCATTTCCTTTGCTTTGCTTTCCTTTGATTTTATAATTTGATTTGGCATTATTGGTAATCTCAAAAAATTAGTCAAATAATTTTTTTTAATATTCGAAAATTTTTCAAAGTAGATAAAAAAAAATTACTTGCTTCCCATTGTTGCACCACAAAAATCACATCGACGCATCGAATTCCATGAAACTCAAATCGTAGACTCCAAAAGTGTTGCAACCCATGTTATACTAGTTAAAACATTTTAGTTTCCTTGTTGTTGTTCTGATTGCAACGCTTTTTACTGGCATTGTATTACTTTCCGGCGAAACGAACGCCAAACATTGCTGCTACTGTTTCGCTTTTGTGGTCGAAGCTTCGCGCCGCCTCGTCGCCCAACAGTCGACGTTGTATCTGTGTTTGTATCTCAACTGTTGTTCATTTCAGACTAGTTCACTTTTTTTGCTACATGTTATTGTTGTTTGTTATTTTTTGTTTTTTGGCCTCTTAAGTGCGCATTCACTCACATGTGCAGTGTGTATGTTAATTTGCAGCGTTGTTGTTGGGCAGCTCCATGTCAGCTTCAGCCTCAGTTTGAGCTCCAGCCGTAGTCCAGCCTCAGTTGCAAGGCCCAGCCAACCGTCCAGCCAACGCCAGCGCCACAATGTCCAGCTGGCTGATGATCTGATCTGCTCGCCTCATGTCTGGCTGCACGGCTCATGTGCTGCTGTTGTTTTTTTTTGTTGCCACTTGTACATTGGCTACGCATTGTAGCTTTTCTGGTATGCTTCGTTCGCTTTCGTTTTTCGGTTTTTTTATTTGAATGTTTTCTTTTTTTTTGGCATTACTGCCGGGTCCCATACTGATGTTGTGCTGGTGTTGTTCCTTTTTTCTTAATGTTTTGTTATCTGTTGAATTAAAGTCGGTAATAATGTTAAGTCGCTCGTTGTTAATGCGTTGTTGTGCTAAATGACGTTTACTGCACTGAGAGAAATAATTTTGCGAAAAATTGGAAAATATTGCTGAAAGGTGTTGCGTAAAACTATGAAAATATAATGAAATTTATAAAAACACAATTAAAAATATTTTACTATTAAGATATTATAAAAAAATTAAAAAATTTTATTAAAAAAAATGCATAAAGATGACATTAAAATATTTGAAAAATTATAAAAAAATAAAAATAATAAATAACTAACATTATACTGAATGACATTTAGACTCACATATAACTAAATTGTTAAAATAAATTACATTATATAAAAAACTAGGTAACATTATAAATAACAAACATTTTACTGAATGACATTTAAACTCACATTTAAGATTTTTAGTTGTTTTAAAATAGGTAAATATATTTTATTATTTAGCTGACAATTTAGATTTTTAGAAATTATAAAAAAAAAATACATTATGCGAAAACTTGAAGAAATTATCAACGAAATAAATTTTTTAAAAATATATTAAAAAATTATATAAAAATGCGCAGACATTTTTTTATTTAAGCTGATATTTTAAATAAATATAAAGAAATAAAATATAAGCAATTATATAAAAAATGTGTAGAGACCTTATACTATTCAAAGTTTTAAGTTTTAAAAATTTTTTTTTTAGAAATTATAAAAACAATGATCACAAATAATATGAAATAATACAAAAATTTAAAAAAAAAAATCCTGTAAAGGCATCTAGAATTTACACATTTCGCTGCACTGCAAAAATTAATCAAAAATTTTGCACTAATAAAAAATTCTTACAATATTAAATAAGTCAATTCTTTTACATTATTTATTTTCAATAAATTTTTGCGTATTGTTCCTTTCAAAACGTTTAAAAATAAAAATATTAATGATGTAAAAAAAAATAGAGAAACATTTTGTAGACATTTAACAATTTACACATAAAAATTGTTGGAAAAAAATATAAAAAACTTACACAAGTTATAAAAAATCACAAAGTATACTATACACATTTTTTTTACATATGTATTTAGGAATTTCTTTACTCTTTTTTAACTATTGCGTAAATATTTCTTCCGAAATGTAAAAACAACAAAAATATAAAAAACTTATTTAAAAGGTTGAAAATATTTTTCAATTCAAAATAACAATAGGAAAAAAGTATTATGTAAAAATTAAAAAAACATCTAAAATTATACTATTAAAAATAATATATTTTTGAAATTTTGTTTTTAGTTTTTTTATTATTTTCTTTTTACAAAATTACTTGTGAATGTTCCTTCCAAAATGTTTGAATAAAAAAAAAACTAAAGAAAATTTTAAAAAATGTTATGAGGCTTTAATTATTTACATATGCACTTAGTAAAATATAAATAAATAGTAAAAATATCAATAAGTAAATAATCTAAAATTATTTTTATTAATAATTATTTTATTTTTTTAAATATTTTTTTTTACTTTTGCGTGAACATTTCTTTTAAAAATCATATGTTGTAAACATTAGAAAAAAACTCTAAAATTGTTCTATTTATATTTTTACACTTCTTTTTTATAAATTTTGTTTTAATTAATAATAATATGAATAAATAAATTAATTAATTAATAAAATCCCTTGCAAACGTTTCCTCTGAAACTTTAAAACTAAACAACAAAACAAAAAATTAAAAATGTTCAGATTTCCAAATTGTTTTTTACACTTCTATTTATAAATTTTGTTTTAATTATTTAATAAAATCCCTTGCAAACGTTTCCTCTGAAACTTTAAAACTAACTAACGAAACAAAAAATTAAAAAATGTTCATGATTTCACAATTTAAAAATTTTGCTGCACTTAGTAAAAAAAAATATAAAAAAAATTGTAAAGAAATAATAAAAAATATATTAAAATTATAAAAACAATATCAAAAAAAAACTATAAAAAATATTCACATTAAAAAAATAACTTATATTATTCATATTTTTATATTTATATTTAGAAGTATTTTTCTTTTATTTTTAATAAAATTTCCAACGGTAAATATTAAAACCTGCAATTATTCAAAATTCTTAAATAGTTTTGTTTTTTAATTTTTTCCAGTGTACCAAAACTACAAAAACTGCAACAACAACAAAACTCAAACTGAACGCAGTCGGTGGAAAATAATACAAACACAAAAGACAAACACAAAATGTAACATAATGAATGTTGCGGAAGTGAAGGACAGCAAAGGCGAAGGGAACAAAACACAAATTAAAAAAAAAAACGCAAATACAAAAAACAAGAAGAAACGTTTTCCTTTGAGGGCACATTTACCATGCGAAGCGTTAAGTGTACACAAATTAGTATGGTTACCTGATAAAAACGCAGTGGAGTTTAAATTTGTTGTTGCTTTTTTGGTAGTTGCCAATGTTTGTAAACCTTTTTTTGTTGTTGTTGTTATTATTGGTGCTTTTCGGTAATTTGCATTGCATTAATTAATTTGAAATTGTTTTGACGGTTCGTTTGCAATAAGACGAACGAAAAGGGCAGAGGTTAAATTGTGCGCGCAGCAGTGTGGAAATTTCTGTTGAAATTAATTAAAAATTTGTTGTTATCAATGTGCATTGGGCGTTAAAAAGTTGGGGGAGAAAGTTGTATGAAAAAATTGTTTAGAAATTGAAAATAAAGAAATATTTTACTGAAATTTAATGTAAGGTCTGAAAACTTTCCGATCTATCAGATATACAAGAAATATTTTCTTGAAAATTGTTGTTGTTTTCTGTAAAGTCTCCTTGTAAGTCTATGCACTTGATGTGGCGAAGCTTCCACATCTTTAACCCGTTGAAAAGGTTAAGTTAGGTAAGCAAGTTCTGGTTCCCAGCAAGAACACTCGGAGGCCTCAAAGATCCATTTTGATGCCCGATGAGAGTGTGACCCGTTGAAAAAGAGCACTGGAAATATTTTTTCGAAAACGTTTTTGTTCTAAAGTGAGCACAATGCAGGCACAACTTTCTTATGCCTAAATCTTGGACAAATACTTTCTTCGTAGCTTCTGATTTTGTGATTCAATGTGTGATAAATACGTTCTTTAAGTATTCTGCTGTCTCTCTCACTTTGATTCAATGGTTGTCTAGCACCATTTGGTGTACTTGAACGATGGTATTGTCAGTGGTTGTAGTTTGAGGATGTTTCGAACGTTCATTGTCTCTTCACCTGACTTATCTGACCATGAAAACCCATCACCGGCGGTCTCGCTCGTCGCCGTCGACCTCCAACTATCGCGTCGAACACCTTTTTCGCCAGAGCTGGTAGGTTATATTAGGTTGTACAAAGGGACTCTCCGAAGTTCTGTTGGGTCCATTGTGATTGCCTTCGAACCAGAACTGGTACAGCCACGTTGGACCTATCTCTCTCTCTCTCTTTGGCTCAACAACAACTATTTAATGACTAACCTTTGCTGGATTTCTTTCATTTCCACACTTTAAACACTCACATTGATTGATTCAAACCATTGTCAAACAACTACTTGAAATTCACATTGCTTGATTCAAATCGTTGAAATTGAAATTGTTCGGTATCGGTTCGGTAAGTATCTTTCAAAAGAGGCACAAACAGATTGCTTACGTTTTGTTGACGATTGGCTGTCATCTTCATGTTGAGGTCTAAGACTTTTCAGACCAACAACTAACCGACCAATTTTTCAAAGGCCAACGACACTCAAACAAAGTTGAGGCATTAAAATATAAAATAATACTACAACAACAACTTTATACAAATACAACAACCTTAACAATAACAACAACAATAAAAAATATTAAAACCATAAAAGCAATACATTTCATATACTGTGCCCAACTGTTTGTCTGTCGACCGGGTCGAAGCTGCCACCGCCCACTGGTGCGTTACGCACATTTGGCGCGTTGTGCTGCATAAAATAACCGCATTATTATTATGGGAGCTATTTTTGTTAAAATAAATATTTATTGTGTCAGTGGCTGCCTAGTCAGCTCGTCTTTATTTATATTTGCTACAATTTTTGCGCTAAAGGCGACCTTCACCAATCTTACACTTCCTGCCGCACCCCAAACACGCTGATTGGGTACTAAATGTTTGTGCTCTTGTTGTTGTTGTTGTTGCAAATTAAAAACACAACAAATGCGCTTTGCATAATCATAAACAAATGTTTCAGTTTAGGCGCTCACATTAGTGCGGTTTTTGTTTTTAGTGACACTTGGCAACAAATTTAAATTTTTTATATGGATGCCTTTTTTATATTTTACTTTACAATGTTTTATTAATATAATCGTGTTTATTTCTTAAACATTTTTATATAAAAACGCCCATTGAATTAAAATTCTGCATACTAATGTCTACTGTTGTCAAGAATCTTGAACTAAAAATATTGAATGTTAGTCCACTTAATGATTAATTTTTGTAATGCTCAACATTTAAATTGTAGTCCAGTGTAATTTTGTCTAGTAGAACTTTTACTGCTCGTTGCTTTTATGGTTGTTATGGCCTTTACGTCATAATTTATATACTCGTTAAAATTCTGCGCTTTTGCTTGTACGACTATTTCTATCAATGTTTTTCTCGATGCCATGTTTTCATACCTGAAGCGTCTCGTATCGGGCACTATAAATGGGCGGTGACTTGTTATGAACCGAAGGTGTACGATTTCGGTTGAGATTTTATGCTGTCCGTATTGAATATTTAAGCACAAATACGCTCATAAACCGCGCCTACAGACATCATAAATTTGTTACACGACATCGTAAATGTGGCAAACATTGCTCAAGTTGTCTTCGAAAATGTGTCTCTTGCTGTCGATTTGGCCTACTGTACGCATAATATATATCATACTTAGTAAGTTTTTATGACCAATACAATGGAATTTGTTTTGATGTTGCAAAACAAAATTTTATATTAGTATAATGTTGACTGCTTCTATCATAACATTGAATACAATTGCGCAGTTTTCTTGAGTGCCAAATTCCTGACTTGTTGTTCAGCATAAGATTCATGTTTTGTATGATATATTTAATGCGTAGCAATCTTAATGATCACTTTGTGCATCTCTTTTCAGTGTAGAAAATGCCTAGAACAACGGTTATAATTTTCTTTAATTTTTCTTGATCTTGAAGATCGCTTTGTGCATCTCTTTTTTATATAGAATCCGTCTAGAACTTTCAACTGTAAAAATTTTTTATAATTTTTCTTGATCTTGAAGATCACTTTGTGCATCTCTTTTTTATATAGAATCCGTCTAGAACTTTCAACTGTTACAATTTTCTACAATTTTTCTTGATCTTGAAGATCACTTTGTGCATCTCTTTTTTGTATAGAAACCGTCTAAAACTTTCAACTGTTACAATTTTCTACAAATTTTCTTGATCTTGAAGATAACTTTGTGCATCTCTTTTTTATATAGAATCCGTCTAGAACTTTCAACTGTTATAATTTTTTATAATTTTTCTTGATCTGAAAGAAGACTTTGTGCATCTCTTTTTTGTATAGAAACCGTCTAAAACTTTCAACTGTTATAATTATCAATACTTTTTCTTGATCTTGAAGATTACTTTGTTCATCTGTTTTCAATACAGAAAATGCTTTTTTAATGTTCTAAAATTTTTTTATCTTGAAGATCACTTTGTGCATCTTTTTTCAGTACAGAATCCGTCCAGAACTCTCAACTGTTATAATTTTCTATAATTTTTCTTGATCTTAGAGATCACTTTGTGCATCTCTTTTCAGTTCAGCAAATGCTTTTATAATTTTCTGTAATTTTTCTTGATCTTGGAGATAATTTTGTGCATCTCCTTTCAGTACAGAATCCATCTAGAACTTTCAACTGTTATAAATTTCTATAAATTTTCTTGATCTTGGAGATCACTTTGTGCATCTCTTTTTAATGCAGCAAACACTTTATAATTTTCTATAATTTTTTATCTTGAAGATTGCTTTGTGCATTTTTTTTGCGTACAGCAAACGCTTGTATAATTTTTTATAATTTTTCCTGATCTTGGAGATCACTTTGTGCATCTCCTTTCAGTACAGAATCCGGCTAGAACTTTCAACTGTTATAATTTTTTATAAATTTTCTTGATCTTGGAGATCACTTTGTGCATCTCTTTTTAATGCAGCAAACACTTTTATAATTTTCTATAATTTTTTTATCTTGAAGACCACTTTGTGCATCTCTTTTCAGTACAGCAAACGCTTTTTTAATTTTTTATAAATTTTCTATATCTTGAAGATCACTTTGTGCATCTATTTTCAGTACAGAAAACGTCCAGAACTTTCAACTTTTATGATTTTCCACCATATTTTTTTATCTTGAAGACCACTTTGTGCATCTCCTTTCCATACAGCAACCGTTTAAAACTTTCAACTGTTATAATTTTTTATAATTTTTCTTTATCTTGAAGATCACTTTGTGCATCTCTTTTCAGTACAAAATCCGTCTGGAACTTTCAAGTATTATAATTTTGTATAATTTTTCTATAATTTTCTTTTATCTTGAAGATCATAAAACGTATGCAGCATCTTTGCTTTTGCTATCTTTTCTCTCTGCTATCTTTGCTTCATATCTACCATCTAAAGTGTGGAATAGAACCGAGAATCTAAGAAAAAGGATCTTCTTTTTACGATTAATTTTTAACACCATCTCCTAATAATTGATTGTATACACAGTGTAGCCACACACCTCGTCAACTTCTCTACACATTTAACTGGCAATTTTACAAATTTCCATGCTCCACACTGGCTGCCCATAGAGAATGACTTAATCAAGTTATGCATATGCATAGTTTTTTATCTTCAGTGAGGCCAATCATGGCATATTAAATAAATTTTGCTCAATTACGTTGTGGTGCTAAATAGTTGCCATCATTGCTATTAATCGCTTAACGCTTATTACACACAATTTACTTGCCCCATAGTGGCAAATTAAATCGAAACTAAAGTATTAACAACTCCATGCTGAGAAAGTGGCTAACGATATCTGTGGCATGAGTTCCCATCATTAGCGTAGAATCGCTGCACACCAGCTTCTCATATCAATCAAGTTTTAATAAAAATTCCATTCATACAAATTGCCAGAAGTTGTTATATGGCAACTTTAAGTACGCTAGAAAATTTACACTAAAAAATTGCTAATAATTGGAGATAAAGTAAATTTCAAGATATTAATAACTGAGTAAAATGTTTGCTTTGACTTATGACTGAAAATGTATGGCTGTTGTATACAGTCGAAACCGCTTAATTGCAAATTGATTAATTGAAAAGTCCGTTTAACTGAAATATAAATCCGGGTCCCATTTTTATTTGCTAATTTTTCTGAAAATTAGTTCGTTTGCATAACTGAAAAATTTCCTAAGTGAAAAACTTGTTTGCCACATTTCATAATATTAAATACTGCCTCAGTATTATTTATAGCATTTGCTATACCCTTGCAAACATGCAACACGTTAATGCCATAGTTTATATTTACTATGCAAATAAAACGCTGAACTGCAAAACTGACAGCTGTTGCAAAGAGAAGCAAAAGTCGAAAAACAAAACTGAACACATGGAATATAAAGAAAGGAATTAAACGGGATAAACTAAATAAAAAGTAAAGTAAGGGAGACAAAAATATACAACTAAATTATCTCCAAGGTGTTCCCAAAATAGAAGTAAGGAAAGAAACAGAAAAACACCGTTCACAATTGATGGCAAATATTTGCTATAGCACACATTTGCAATCTCAAATTCACAAGATTGTGAATGGGGCTAAGGTTTTTTTTTCACTCATCTGAAGTACGTTTAATTGAGAGCAATTTCACTCAACTAAAAACTTTAAAGGCTGGACCAGGACTGTCATGCTAAGAAGAAGAAGAAGAAGAAGAAAAACTTTAAAGTAAAACTTAAAAAAAAAATCTACTTGCAGTTAAGCGGACTCCACTGTACTACAATCAATGCCTAATAAACAAATAAATCAGACACATGACTTTACAGATGTCTTAGAGAAAAGAAACAGAAAAGCACCACTCACAATGGATGGCAAATGTTTGCTATAGCACAGATTTGCAATCTCAAATTCACAAGATTGTGAATAGGGCTAATGTCTTTTCTTTTCACTCATCTCAAGTACGTTTAATTGAAAGCAATTTCACTCAACTTAAAACTTAAAAGCTCGCTTAACTAAAAACACCACTTAACTGCAACTACAAGACCAAAAACATCGACTTGCAGTTAAGTGGACTCCACTGTACTACAATAAATTTCTATTAAACAAATAAATCAGACAAATGACTTTACTGATGTCTTACGCAGATGTCTTTTTCCCCAATTAGACTCAGCTGTAATTTACATTTAAGGCGCATAAAAGCATAAACAATTTAAAAAACTCTACGTCAACAGTAACCAAATGTTTTTTGTCCGCATAACTGAGTGCTGCCAGTACTTGAGACCATTGACATGCTGCTGAAAGCCATAACTGATTGCAAGCGACTGTGACAAATCGTTCGAGGCCGCACAAGAGACACAAACCAAATGCAAATGAATTTATAAACCATTCATTGCAGAAAAAAAACGAGTGTGTGGAACTGTTTATTGTAAAAAATTAAATTAATCTCATGACCAGAATGATAGCTAAAAGTTTGTTGAAACTATGGAATCAACATAAAGCAGTACAATTTGAGTGCCAAAGTCAAATGCAGCACAATCGAAGTGTTTGTATGGTTTTGACAACATTTTCAAAAATTTTAGTTTTTTTTTGTACAACTTAGATCAGCATTAAAGTAACCATAAGCCAACGAAAATACCACACTGAAATGCTGTCAATATGAATGCCGTAAACATGTGTTGACCTCTCTACATTAGTGAGGTCAACATATGGTCCACACATACACAACTTACTTACTTAGTGGAGACGCATTTGCAGCAAACGAAACCAGACGACTTGGTGGTCCCGCACTTAAGCCAAACGATAAGCAAAAGTCGAAAAGTGATACAGAAAAAAATAACAAAAAATCAATTTACAGCGCACAAAATTACCGAATGAAAACACTTAAGTAGACGGCAGCAAGTGCTCAAGCACTTATACAATATTCAACACGGTGTAACGAATACGAAGTAAAAAAAGTGCAAACTTTAATTTAAAAGAAACGCATTTTTATTGAGTCAGTGGTGATGTTTTGTTTACATTGTAAAGTAGACAATGGGATAAAATATACAGAAAATGGCCCCTGAGGCCATGATTACTGGTCTTGGCCCTTTTCGATTTCCGATAACATTTTAACAAAGATGTGAAAGATGTGGATCCATCTCATCGATAAAACATTAAATCTCGACCTTAAAGTCAAGAATTGGTGGGTGAAGTGGTTTATTTGAAGATTTTTTCAAGGAAAGGAAAGGAAAGCCTAAGGATTCTCCTAAAGCAACATTTAAGATAGGATTGTCTAAATCTTTTCTGACAGCCAGAGCATTCGAAATTAGTCAGGATCTTTAGAATTTACTAAGATTGGTGCGACCCTTTGCTCCCCCGCGGAACTTTAGGACTATATACATATATATATATTTATTTATATAAGATTGGTGCATTGTTGGATGGACCTCCTTATCTCTTGGATACCCGGTATTTGCGGAAATTAACGGCTGCTGAGCTGACCAGGAAAAGGTCTAAATACTATGAACTTACAACCTGGGCGGATGTCGCCGCCTTTAAAACAGAAACATAAATACTTCCTATAGATAGCGAACAGTAGGTCTTGAAATCTCTTTAGCTGTAGGGTGGCTCGACAGATTTAGCCATGATATAACCCCTCCTTGAACAAGCGATCTCCTACTGAAGTCTCATAGGAATGCGTCCAGGTTGGCGGCAGTGATTATGGGTCACTATCTATTGATCTAAATGTAGCAAGGTTCGAAAGAAAGACTGCAAAAAAGGGAACGAAAATTAAATAAATACTCCAACACTTTCCAAGCGACTGCCCTGTCTTGGCGTAAAAAATACTAAATTCATTAGGAAATAGTCTAACTGGCGCTTTAGCCGATCTCGGTCAGAGAAAGTCAGAAATGCATCAAGTTCTATCTTGCTGAGACTGGAGAGCTCTAATATTATATTCTCTCCTGTGTAGGGAGAGTGAAGGAAATGCTTTCTACATACAAAACCCCAAAGAAACAAATTGCACAGCGTTAAGTTTCGGAATCTTGGTGACCAGTTGATATTGGAATTTCTCGAAACGATACGATCTGGAAATCGTCTGCTGGCTTGCGCTCCTGAGTAAGCTAAACCTTGTACGAATAGAGCCAAAAGTCTATGTCTAGTTGACATTCTGAGTTTCTCGAAGTCTGAAAGTGCGATATCCCTTATGACTATCCATCTACTTGAGATCCATAGTGTCTGGAAGCCTAAATATTTAGATGCGACATTCCAAAAGACATTCAATTTACTTGACATCCAGATTCTCAGGAAGTCTCAATAGGTGTAATACTCAAAATTACGATCCATTTAGTTGAGGTTCGGAGTCTCTGGGATTCTGAATAGGTGCCATATCTAAAAACACGATCCATCTAAGGGAGATTCTTAGTCTGTGAAAGTGCTAGATCCTCAAAAAACCGGCCCATCTAATTTAGACTCATTGTCTAAAGAAGTCTGAATAGGCGCGATAGCCAAAGAGACTGTCCGTCTAATTGAGATCCAGTCTCTGGGAGCTCGAATAGCCATAACCAAAAACACAATCCATCTAATTGAGATCTTAGTGTGTGATAGCCTTAATAGGTGTAATACTCAAAATTACGATCCATTTAGTTGAGGTTCAGAGTCTCTGGAATTCTGAATAGGTGCCATATCTAAACAAACGATCCATCTTAGGGAGAACCGACCCATCTAATTTAGATTCATAGTCTAAGGAAGCCTGAATAGGCGCGATAGCCAAAGAGACTCTCCGTCTAATTGAGATCCAGTCTCTGGGAGTTTGAATAGGTGCCATAACCAAAAACACAATCCATCGAATTGAGATCTCAGTGTGTGAAAGCCTGAAAAGGTGCCATATCGGAAAGGATGATCTATCTAATTGAGATCTTAGTGTGTGAAAGCTTGAATAAGTGCGATATCCAAAAGGACGATCTATCTAATTAAGATCCATAGTCCTAAGAGAGCCTGAATAGGTGCAATATCCAAAAAGTTTGTTCGTCTAATTGAGATCCAGTCTCTGTGAGTCTGAATAGGGATTCTTAATCTGTGAAAGTCGGAATTGATGATAGATTTCACAAAACCGATCCATCTAATTGAGGTCTATAATCTAAAGGAGCCTGAATAGAAGTGATATCCAAAGAGATAGTTCGTCTAGTTGAGATCAAATTTGTAAATAGGTGCGATACCCAAAAAGACGATCCATCTAGCTGACATTGACTGATATCGACACATCTGACATCTATACAGTATAGTCAAAATTCGCTGCATGGTGCTCTGCGAAATTTAAAATTGCTTTGAACGATGCCGAATGGATGTTCCCGGGTTTTCGGCGACACTCGCAATGTTTTTGAAAAACTAATGTTTGTGGCTTTTTGAAGACACTTTGGTTTATAGCGGCAATGCTATGCTATGCACAGGAGACTTACTGTCCATAATTGATTCAGTTTCTTCAAGTTTTTTTATTACACTTGGAATTGTTGACACATTTGGTGCAATGAACGACTGAAATTTACACAAAGTGTGCAAGCAATCTTAATGAAAATTTCCCTAATTTTTGTAATGGATTTTAATAATGAAAACATTTTCTTCTTTTGGTTAGTGATCCATTTTGTATAATCGTAACAAAAGCAGATGGCACCTGTCAAATATCAGAGTTGCCACTTGCACAGAAGAAACATGCCACAAAATTTCATATTTACATATTTACTACTTTTACATACATATACTTATATATTGTACATACATAACAAGCAATTAGTTTGTCATAACTGTAATTTTACAAGCAAACAGTTGCTGATCTCATAAAATATGCATTCTATATGTGCCGATATATAAAATGACTGACATAGAAAAAACTTGAAGACTTGAAGGCGAATGTTTGTTGAGCGATTTCGTTCAATTGGTGTGTGTACTGTTGTTTTATATTGTATCGATTTTTTGTTTTTGCACCAATCAAATTAATGTATGCACATGTTGTTAGTGAAAGCAACACCAACACCAACGCCAACAGCAGACAGCAGCAACATTATATTGCACAGAGTGTTGAGAAGTTATGACTGCTGCTTACTTGTTCTTATTCTTATTGTTGTTGTTGTTGTTTTTGAATCATAATTTTGTCGATTTGCTGGCGCGTGAAATCCCGGGGGGAATGGCGCGGGCGCGTTGAAGCAGCGCGCCATATTGAACAGCAACGCATCGCCTTATTGTTGCCGCTTCTTGCCGGATCATTGCGCGTAAAGCATAAACGGCAGCCAGCCGGCAACATTAACGGTCGCTCCATATGCTGCAACACTGCAGTGGCGCTGGTGTTGTTGTTGTTGTTGATTTTGTTATTCTTGCGTCTGGTTGTTTGTGTTGGATGTTGTAGTTGTTAATTTTTCATATTCATTTCCTCAATTTGGGGCGCCCACGCACAACACAAAAGTTGCTATAGAAAAATTACAAAAAATAAAAATGAAAAAAAATTCCAAAAATACAGCAACAGCAGCAACAAATTTTCAACTTAAAGTTTGTTGAAATCATAAATATTTAGTTGTTGTTGTTATTATTTCTGCACGCACATAATTTAAAATCTTGGTTCAATAGGCGCGCGCCAGGCCGGGCCCCCGGTCCACTATTTGCGCGGCCTCTAAGGGCTTTTTGTCGTCAATTGCGTTGCTGCCGTCACTCTGCCACACGCACCGCTGTTCGCTCCATTCGCTTTCTTTGCTCTCCTACCGCTATTATTATTTCTTTTTTTTGTGTGTGTGCGCGCGCTACTTCATCTGTTTTGTTGCTGCTTTGTTGGTGTTTTTTAGTTTTTGTGTTGCTTTGTTGCTGTTGGCTTTCGAATGAAATCCCTGCGGACGTGCATACGAAATGCGTGCCGCTGCGTAATGAAGAAGTCGGATGGGCTCACTCACCAACTGGAGGCCCCCTGCTGCGGCATGAAAATTAAAATACGTAAAATGCCCGGCCTGACAAGCGCAAAGCGGCACCGAACACCGCACGAAGGCGCTGCGCGAGAGGTGTGGCAACGACAACGACAACGGCGTAGAGGCGGTGCCGTGCGGGCGGACGTGCGGAGCGAGAACACTTACGTACTTTTGCCGCAAATGCTTTTCACTTGTTTATGCTGACGTTATGATTGTTGTTGTTGTTGTTGTTTGCCACTTGTGCGCGTTGAATTGAATCGCCGTTGCGCTGACGGCCGCGCCCGCTGCTTGCCGCGTGCAACGCCTCCGAAAGCTGCTGTGCCCACTTCGGTGCCTGCACTCAGCTGGTGTCTAGTGTTGACTGAACGCTTTATTGTTGTAATAACAACTACAACAACAGCAGCAACAACAACAATCATTACAGCACATCATGCAGCTGAAACGCAGGAGTCGTCCGCACACAGCAGCGCAGGCAAATGCAGCACAGCGCAGCGCAGCGCAGCTCTGTGCAATTTATTAATCGTCCGCGCAAAGGGTGTGGAAAGCGCAGAAATATCATTGGTGCTTTTGCTTTCTTTAGTTTTCGCTTAAATTGCAATTACGGCTAAATTTGCTGTCAAAATGATAAACAGGTTTGTTGCGCTGCAGACAGGCAGCCAGCAGCTGTGCGCCATTGTGAATGGCAACCGAGGCGCACAAGATGAAGTTTCATAGCATAGGAAATCAGTGAAAATTGCACTTTCAGACAAAAATTAAGTATTGCAGCGAATTTTATTAGCGGAAACGATTATGATTGCAATTGTTGTTGTTTGTTAATTGATTGCATTCATTCTTCAACTAATTTGTAATTAATTTTTATTTTTCAGCGCAACACTACAGAGACGAACTTAGTTAGGTGCCAACGTTGGACTGTCTGACCATTTGTGCTGACGATGACAGAGGGAACCGCTGACAGCAATGATATGTGTCTATTTATGGATCTGTATGGTCACTCTTAACATTAGAAACATCTATTTATGGATCTGTATGATCACCCTTAACATTAGGGACGTCCATCTGGAAATACTAAGACTCGAACAGAGTCTATGTGAGTTTTTAGAGCCAACCCGTTTAACACTCCGATGTCCAACAAGGTCCATAGGGACCTATGGCGTTTTTAAAAGCAATTATTTTGTATTTAATACCTTTTTGCGTGCGAATGTTTTTTTTTACAAGGTTGGAAGGGACCTACAGTTTTATGCCGATTCCGAACAGCGAGTTGGGAGCTTTTTCACAGGCAATTTTACTCTCAGAGGTTTGCCATTTCCTGCTGAGAGGAGAGCCGCCGAAAGAAAAATTGTTGTTTTTTCTTTTTCGGTGTTAACGCAACGGAGTATTGAACTCTCCACGCTACCCGCGCTTTAAGTTATAGTACTGTGTTCAAAAAATAAGGTGACATTGTATTTATTTTTAAAATTCTTTATTTATTCTTCCAAATAAATTTCATCCCCTTCAAAGTAATCCCCTCCCGATGCAATGCACTTGTGCCAACGGATTTTCCAATCTTCGAAACACTGGTTGTAGTCACTTTCCGGGATGGCCTTCAGTTCCGTCTTCGCTGCGGCTTGAATCTCCTCTATCGTATCAAAACGGTGTCCCCGGAGCGGTCTTTTGAGCTTGCTGAAAAGCCAGAAGTCGCACGGCGCCAGATCAGGTGAATACGGTGGTTGCGGAACGATATGGGTTGAGTTTTTGGCGAAATGATCACGAATTACGAGTGTAGTATGGGATGGTGCATTATCGTGGTGTAAAAACCAAGAATTGTCTTTCCACAATTCCGGCCTTTTTAGGCGGATAGCGTTACGCAAACGACGCATAACGTTCAAATAATATTCCTTGTTGACTGTTTGGCCCGGCGGAAGGCATTCATAGTGACATTTGAATTTATGAATTATAATTCATAAATTCAAATGTCACCTTATTTTTTGGACACAGTAGTACTTCACATAGGCCAAGAAGTAGGCCCGTTGTGATACCGTTAGGTTACTTCGTCGAACCATTTAGACAATGTTATGAACTTAAGCAGGTCTTTAACATTTATGTATGATATCTCTCCGAGGTTCCTTAGGATTGGTTGTCCTGTAGTTTGGAGCCTTCTTCTACTGAGAGTCGAGCAATAACAGAGGAGATGCTGCACCAAGGACCAAACCTAACAAAGTCGTCTAATGAAAGCTGGAAGAATTTTCTGCGTCATTTTTTTTAAGTATTGAATGTAAGATGAAGCTTAGATCAGTCGAGAGGCATAATAAGCTACAACTTAACTGGGCCCCTGGAAATTGTGGTTTTCATGGTAACGAAACTGTTGACAAACTGGTTAACTCTGTATCAGGGTGTACACTCTTGGGACTAGAACCACTCATCGGTACCAGTCTAGCAAGTTCCAAACATATTTTCGTTAGTCTGAATTGGCACTACTAGAGGTGTTGTTGTTGTTCAAAACAACTGATTGAAGTAGGAAGCAGTGGCTCACGCAGGGGAGGATTTTGAGGCATCAAATTTTTTCAAATACATTGATTTTTACAAAAGGGTTGGGGGCATATATTCTGAAAAGATGTGTACAGAACCACCTGAAATTTAAATCCTATGTGCATCACTGGCGGAAAGAATGGAGGCTTGTCCAAAGTGAATGATTTGACTGGGTAATGGTGAAGAGATAAGAAACCATAAGAAGCACTGAATGTAAAACAGAGGAGATGAAAAACCATCAGAAAAAAGGAACAATGGAAATTAGGAAGACGGGACCAAATTATGTTAGGTAAGAATTGAACCAAAGACCTCTGGACTGTGAAACTTTTAGTGAACTTCTAGTGAACTTCGAGGAAAATTGGAAATTAAGAAAGCGGAACCAAGTCAGATAGGATTTGAACCCAGGACCTCTAAATTGGGAAACTTCTAGTGAACTTCTAGGAACTTCGAGGAAAATTGGAAATTAAGATAACGGGACCAAGTCAGGTAGGAATTGAACCCACAACCTCTAAATTGGGAAACTTCTAGTGAACTTCTAGGAACTTCGAGGAAAATTGGAAATTAGGATGGCGGGACCACGTCAGGTAGGAATTGAACCCACAACCTCTAAATTGGGAAACTTCTAGTGAACTTCGAGGAAAATTGGAAATTAGGAAAGCGGGACCAAGTCAGGTAGGAATTGAACCCAGGACCACTAAATTGGGAAACTTCTTGTGAACTTCTAGGAACTTCGATGCACAATTGGAAATTAGGAAAGCTTGACCAAGTCAGGTAGGAGTTGAACCTCTGGACTGTGAAACTTCTAGTGAACTTCTAGGAACTTCGAGGAACTTCGAGAAAAATTGGAAATTATGAAAGCGGGACCAAGTCAGGTAGGAATTGAACCTGCGACCTCTGGACTGTGAAACGTCTAGTGAACTTCTAGGAACATCGATGCAGAATTGGAAATTAGTTAGGAAGTCAGTTAGGAATTGAACCCACGACCTCTAAATTGGGAAACTTCTAGTGAACTTCGAGGAAAATTGGAAATTAGGAAAGCGGAACCCAGTCAGATAGGATTTGAACCCACGACCTCTAAATTGGGAAACTTCTAGTGAACTTCTAGGAACTTCGAGGAAAATTGGAAATTAGGATGGCGGGACCAAGTCAGGTAGGAATTGAACCCACAACCTCTAAATTGGGAAACTTTTAGTGAACTTCTAGGAATATTGGAAATTAGGAAAGCGGGACGAAGTTAGGTAGGAATTGAACCCAGGACCACTAAATTGGGAAACTTCTTGTGAACTTCTAGGAACTTCGATGCACAATTGGAAATTATGAACGCGGGACCAAGTCAGGTAAGAATTGAACCTGCGACCTCTGGACTGTGAAACGTCTAGTGAACTTCTAGGAACTTCGATGCACAATTGGAAATTAGTTAGGAAGTCAGTTAGGAATTGAACCCACGACCTCTGGATTGTGAAACTTCTAGTGAACTTCTAGGAGCTTCGCGGAAAATTGGAAATTAGGAAAGCAGGACCAAGTCAGGTAGAAATTGAATCCACAGCCTTTGGATTGTGAAACTGTTGTTTTTATTTGTAGACAATTTATTTTGGACGTTTGTTTACTGGTGGTAGCTCTAGTTACCAAAATATAAGCTCTTTGTATCTCCATTGTATGTTATCTCAATCCTACCTTAACACACTTTACAAAACAATAAAAACTCACTTCGTTTTAATCTACAATCTCAACATTGATTCGACAAAGTCTTAAGAAGCTAACAAAAATAACATATCAGAAATAACAATCTCGCATATATTCGATGGCAATTCTGTCATAAAATTTGGTTTTCCTTTCAATTTCACCACAAGCCGTGTCAATGACCACACTTTGCTACAAAGCAAAATATTCTTGTACGAAAATAGGAAACTGTCAAGCCGGCTGTCAAATTGTGTACAGTTGCAGTTATTTGCTGTGTGCGACAAGACGGTAACAACTAGAAAGCAACCGCAAATGCCAACAACAACAACAACAACAAAATTACTTATGATGATTTATTTGAGTTTTGCATTGGAGCGGAGCCAAATTGCAAATGCAACAATAATAATTGCCGCAAAATCCATGACAACAAAATTGCAATGACAGCAATTAGAAAGTATTCGCCTTAGTGTAGAAATTTCTAATGGCACACGGCATGACAAAGCAGTCAAGTCACGTCTTTGTTGCATGCATGCTGGGGGGGCAGAAATGTATACATATATGCACCCATACATATGCAAGTATTAGAATATATATGTGTGTGTGTGTGTGTGTGTACAATTTATGTGTACACAGCAAGTGGCGGATATGTGCGTCAGTGACCACAACGAAAGTAACAAAAAGCAATTAACAAAAAATAACAAAAAAAATTGAAATACAATAACAACAATAAAGTACTATAATAATATATAATAATAGAATTCTAATGGCGTGCAGCGCCAAACTACAACTACACACACACACACATCGACACAATCGCATGCAATAAAACAACCAAAAAGTGCGTGCACTTTGCCGGCTTCGTGCTTTGGCAACGTATAAAGAATCAAAAAATCGTCATTATTGCTGAAATGAAATGAAATGTTTTTCATTTACTTATTTTGTTGTCTTTCGCTGCAATGAGGAAAAATATAACGCAGCGAACAGATTAATGCTCGCCGCATGCAATGCGCCTCGGCGTACTTGCAACATTTTGTGCACATGCGTGCAAAATACGCATTTATTATGAAATTTATGAGCGGCGCACACGGCCGTTCGGTTGGTCGTTGCTTCCTCGATGCGTCGCTGCGATGGCTGGCGGCCGCTGCACGCACCGACTGTGGCTGTGCGCACCTAATTGCGGCGGCAGTTCGCGCGGCCAGCGGACAACAAAGTTGCTATTGTTGTTGTTGTTGCTTTCCTTTTGGCCCAAACAGCATGTGGCCAGTTGCGGTTAGCCACACTGTGCAACAAAATTTATTGCAATGTCTTAGATTGATGGGAAGTGTTGAATTGGGCAAAAGTAAAGTTGTTGTATGAACAAATTCATAATTTTTTTCAATAGCTGGATTTAGTAATTTGTAGCTGGCGTTGTATAAGTGCAATCATTGAACGCTGGATGGCGTTAGAAATATAAAATTTTGTACTAAAAATACTTTTCAGACAGTTTTGTAATAGCTTGACTCAGTTTTGTTTGAGTGTACGTCAAAGTTGCAGCAAGGAATCCATTATGTTTCCAATAGATGGATTTAGTATTCTATATCTCACATTTTATAAAAGCAATGAAGGTACACCAGATGGCGTTAGAAAGATAAGATTTCGTACTAAAACTACTTTTTAGAGATTTTTATGATTGCTTGACTCAGTTTTGTTTGAGTGCGCGTCAAACTTGCAGCAAGGAATCCATTATTTTTCCAATAGATGGATTTAGTAATCTGTATCTCAAGTTTCGTAAAAGTAATGAAGGCAAACTAGATGACTTTTGAAAGATAAAATTTCGTACTAAAAATACTTCTCAAACAGTTTTGTAATTGCTTGACTCAATTTTGTTAGAGTGCACGCCAAACTTGCCACAAGGAATCCATAGATTTCCTAATAGATGGATTTAGTAATCTCTATCTCAAGCTTCATAAAAGAAATCAAGGTACACTTGATGGCTTTAGAAAGATAAAATTTCGTGCTAAAAAACTTATCAGACAGTTCTTCGATTGCTTGATTCAGTTTTTTTAAGCGTATGTCAAACTTGCAGCAAGGAATCCATTTTGTTTCCAATAGATGGATTTAGTAGTCTCTATCCCACGTCTTTTAAAAACAATCAAGGTAGTCTCGATGGTTTTAGAAGGATACGATCTCGTACTAAAAAAACCACTCAAACAGTTTTATGGTTGATTGAGTCAGTTTTGCTTGATCGTGCGTCAAACTTGCCACAAGGAATCCATTATTTAAAAAAAAGGATGGATTTAGTAATCTCTATCTGATATTTTATAAAAGCGATCGGGTTATGCAAGCTGACTTTTGAAAGATACAATTTCGTACTAAAAATACTTCTCAAACAGTTTTGTGATTGCTTGACTCAGCTTTGTTTGAGTGCACGTCAAACTTGCCACAAGCAATCAGTTGATTTCCTAATAGATGGATTTAGTAATCTCTATCTCAAGTTTCATAAAAGAAATCGAGGTAAACTATATGGCTTTTGAAAGATAAAATTTCGTACTAAAAATACTTCTCAAACAGTTTTATGATTGCTTGACTCAGTTTTGCTTGATCGTACGTCAAATTTGCAACGAGAAATCCATTATTTTTCCATTAGATGGATTTATGTAGTAATTTCTATCCCACGTTTTATAAAAGCAATCAAGGTATTCCCTATGGCAATCGAAAGATAAGATTTCGTACTAAAAATACTTTTCAAACAGTTTTGTGATTGCTTGAGCGCGCGTCAAAAATGAACACGAGCACAGAGAAAATATAAAATTGTTATCTCTCTATTCACTCCGTTTGAAAGCATAAAGTATTGAGTTGTTGTATAAAGTATATTTTGTTGTTGTTGTTGTTGGGCTATGTTTATGACTCTCAAACTGTAACTTTGGTTTCGCTGTTCTAATAATTTTGATGTAATAGATGCATTGCGTACAGGGAGATCGTAAAATCATATAAATAAGCACTGTTTCGATTGTTTTGAAGCTAAACATTGCTCAAAAGATCGTTTCGAACCACTTGAATAGGGCAAAAAAACTTCGATGTATATATGAATGCCACTCAAGTTATTGTCAAACTTCGTGGAACAAGTTTCCATCTGTAAATGACAAAAAGATCGACCCATTTTTGAAGCGGAGGGAGACTTCGTGGAACCAATTTCGATCTGTAAATTGCAACAAAATCGAATCATTTCTAAAGCAGATGAAGACTAGTGATATAAGTGGACCATTTTTGTTCTCGAATCGCGGTGAGCCGCCACAAATGGTAGCCAAATGAGGACTGACGGTCAGGAAGGTTTCGCTGTGGGTTCATTTACTATGACAGGGAATCTTCTACTTTGAGCTGAAAGGAATTTATCGAAGATATCCATAAAATCAAGGAAATCTTGGAGGTGGTCCATAATGTAAGCATTGTTTCGATTGTCCAGGAGCTACAAATTTCACAAAAGATTGTTTGGAACCTCGAAAGCTGTAGGCAAAAAGAAGCTCAAGGTATGAGTGTTACACGAGTTAACGCAAAACAATTTCATAAACCAGCCATAAATTTGTGAATCGCAACAAAATCGATCCATTTCTGAAGGGAATAGTGACTTGTGATGAAAAGTGTATCACTTTTGGCCCAAATGGTAGCCAAGCCAGGTTTGACGATCAGCAAGATTTTGCTGTGTGTTTGGTGAAATTGGCAGGGAATTATCTCCTTTCCTACGGCTAAACTATCAAACTCTCAGTTAGGACCTGCCCTATCACAATTGGATCGTCTGAAAAAAGCAATCGAACAGATGCGACCAGCTTAGGAGAGGAATTGTGTTTCTTCAGGACAACTGTAGACCACACACATCGATAGTGACTTGTCAGATGCTTTGGGAACTTGATTCTTATGCATTCACCTTATGGTCCACAATATGGTCTGGTACCAAGTGATGACTTCGTGATTCTGTCTATGGTGAAAGATTTTGCTGGTGACTTTTTCAGTTTTTTGCCAATAGGGAGGAGGGTTTCTATGAGAGAGACATAATGGAAGTACAGTAAAACCCGCTTAAGTGCCTCATCTATAAATGCAAGGTATCTGAGGCACTTAAGCGGGTGGAATAGTTAAATGTGATGAGTACTTAAGTGCACAAATATTGATTACTTAACACTAGAAAGACCGTAAATTTTCTATATCTACAAAGACTAACGACGCTGATATCTCAAAAAAACATATCGGAGTTGGCTAATTGTTTACAAAATAAATAAAAAAAATATAAAAATTTCCACGATACAAAATAAAAGTCATCAAAGCAAAATTACTTACAACACTTAAGAAAAAACAGATATTTAAAAATTAAAAACCGTCAAAATGAACGCAATGGTCTTTCTAGTGTTAAGCGTAGTAAGTAGTAAAGAGAGAGGAAAGCGGCTTTCACTGTACTTTCAAAATGACAACTAGTTATCGAAGAATTTGGTGCATATTTCAACTAAATTGAATCATTCTACATAAATGAAGGAGAAATAATTGATTTTTTTTACACAATTTGTATTATTTTTTATTAATTTAATTTAAATTTTTATTTTTTATTTTAAATTTTTAAATTTTATTTTTAATTTTTTTTAGCAGACAACATATCGGCATGGATGTTGCAATTTTGACAGGACATTGCCTATTCAGACAGGTACATATTTCATCTAAATCGAATCATTCTACATAAATGAAGGAAAAATAATGGATTTATTTTCAACACAATTTGTATAATTTTTTATTCATTGAATTTAAATTTAAATTTTTTGTTTTTATTTTTTTTTTTACTTTTTAAATTTTATTTTTAACACAGACAACATATCGGCATGGTCATTGCGATTTTGACAGGACATTGCCTATTCAGACAGATTAAGTCTTGACAGTTGGGACTATTGATGCAGTTGCTAAAATGAAGAGGAGGAAGAGACTATAAGTCACTTTCTCGGCCACTGCTCGGCTCTTTTGAGATGAAGATGAAAATTCCTGGGCTCACAATTCTTCGACAACTTGAATAACCTCAATTTAGTCAACATCAAGGATTTTCAGGACTTCATCTCCGATTTGTAGTAAGACAGATTAATGTCTCATTGTGATATCACAACGTGCCCGTTTAGTGGCCTAACTATGTCTTTCGTCAGGTCCTATGCCCAGGCAACCACTTTAACACTAGAATGCCCGACAATCTAACATACCTAAAATGCCCATATGTAGTAATTTCGACTACAATATTGTTTACTGACTTTTTAATTTAATTAGTTTTTAAGTAGCAAATATGAATAAATGTACATGAGATTAAAATAAAAAAAGTATTTAGTTCTTATTTTTTTGTAATTAATTTAAATATAATGACGTACTTTACAAATAAATGGGATAAAATGGAATGAAATTTGGAATTTGTGAATGAATTTTGTGAGTGAATTTTGGATTGAATTTTGGGAAATGATATGTTTTTTTTAATGTTTGTAATTATTTAAAATTTTCATATTTCGCAATTGAAGATGCATATTTATCTATTTATCAGTAAGATTTGCTGAAAATGTTCTATAGGTAGTCAAAACACCGTGCGACAGCATTTTTCACACCGGGAAAAATCCATATGTGCGTGAAACTAGAGACCAAACATAGTAATACTACGTACTAAGTTTTTCATTTCTACATCCATTGTCCTTTTAAAAGGACCTCAAAATTTTGAAGGGGATACAAAATAAAAAAATATAAAAAATACTTAACCTCGTTAGAATATGGTGATATGTATATGAAATGAAAGAGGAATGGCTCAAGAATTTTAATAAAATTAGTTTTTAATCTGTTTGTAAAAAAAGGATATGAAAGAGGTCCTTTGAAAATTTTAATCCTCATTGATTTTGTATCTTTTTATTATTTAAAATACTGATACTCAAATAAATTAGAATTTTTGTACTTTATTAGAATTGCAGCTTCCGCCTTTTTTAATAACTTTCGAACTAATAAAGTTAGAGTAATGAAATTTTGACACGTGATCAGGGAGATTTGGGGTTTTAACATACTTACCTTTCCAGAAAATTCTATATAAATTTTCAAGGATATAAGGGTTTCCAATTTTCGAAGGACCTTTTCCATATCTCTTTTTTACAAATAAATACAAAATCAATTTTATTTAAATTCTTGAGCCTTTCCTCTTTCATTTGATATACATATCGTCATATTCTAACGAGGTTAAGTATTTTTTATATTTTTTTATTTTGTATCCCCTTCAAAATTTTGAAGTTCTTTTAAAAGGACAATGGATGTAGAAATGAAAAACTGTGTACGCATTATTACTATGTTTGGTCTCTAGTTTCACGCCCATATGGATTTTTTCCGGTGTGAAAAATTTTTTTAATTTTTGTCGCACAGTGAAATGGCTCCTTTTGGGCATTTAACCCTAATTCCCAGAAGTGAGCCTTACAGTCTCACTAACGATTTCAAATGGTGATAAATCCTATACGAAAAGATTTTCGATTCCAATTTGTTTGTGTAATCCTCCAATGGAATGTTAGAATTATATTTCATTTATAAATTTAACTTTTTAGACAGTTTTTGTGATTTTTTTTTTACAATTTTTTAAAAATGCAACGAAACCCCAGAAGTGAGCCTCAGAAGCTCATTTAAACAAAAAACTAAGATTTACTCAGAATTCCTTGATTTTTTGTCCAGCATATGGAAGAATACTTTTATTTTTCATGTTTAGGTGCATTTTTATCGTATCAAGTTCGAAGTTTTTGAGCCTAGCACTCATCTAGTCGGCATGGGATGAAGTCTATGAGAATGTTTGAAAATACTACAATATACGACATATTATGAAGAATTTATGCCTTGCCGATGTTGATGTTAGTTCATACAGTTTATGTCTTCCAATCCCGATAAATATGTAATCAGAATATGGAAGGAGCTGTGGATCTTGCAAAAAGGGTGTTGAAAAACTGTGTGAGCCTCACAAACACAAATGTAATAATGACCAACTTGTTCACCAGTAAGGAATTAGCCATTAGTTTATTGGATGCGGGGTTCGTACACTCAGAAAAAACAAAATTTGTATGATGGGTACATCAAAAAACGCAAACCTAATGAATGGCCTCTAGCTTTCTCTATACATTTGATTGATGCTGCTGGCATTGCGACATATGGCATATTCCTCAAAACACGTCCTTACTGGAATGAGGGTATAGATAGCAAAAGATAGTTGTTTTCGCGATAACTGGGGGATTTTTTTTGTATAGCCACGAATATCTATGAGCGAAAACTCTGGCATAGATAGATGCTGTATTACTGCGAAAGGCCAGGTCACAGGCGTCAAATTCTGGTACACGTAAACAAAATCGGTGTCATATTTGTCCACCAGCCATCTCAAAAAAACGCAGAAACAAACCTAAAGGGGACAAAGATGTGCATATCTGGACTATTTAATTATACTTTTGCAGTAGCAATTGTTTTCCTGTGGACCCTGTATTTACAAGTTCCGTACTAAAAATAAAACAACTTAAATAAATACGTCTTTAAGTAGTAACTGGTTTTGAAAAAGTAAAATAAATTGGGGTTTTCAATAGTTTAGCTCATATGAGCCTGACAGTCTCACTTCTGGTTAACGTTGCGTTTAAAATTCTGGGAATTAGGGTTAAGGTAAATTTTGTAAAATTGGGGTAAACAATTTTTTTACAATATTTCTAATTTATTTATTCCATTTAGATTTAAAAATAAATAAAAGTCACGTAAGGTATTTTTTTTTAGAAAGCGATGCAATAAAAGTTATTTACAATAAAAGACCTCAATGTAGTCAATAAGACTACCTTGGGCATTCTAGTGTTAACCCTGTAGCACCTAGCATGAAGATATGGTCACACTAAACATGCACTCAACAAAATTTAATTTTTCAATTATGCTTCACATTAAGTCGGTCAAAAAGTGTTTTCGCAAAATTCGAAAGAAAAAGTATTTCGGCACATTCGGTTTATTTAACCTAACCTCATCTAAACTATTTTATTATAAATTTTTTACTTATAATTTAATTGCCATAATCTTCAAAATGTGTTTTTCTATTATATTTAAATTAATTGTAATTATTATGGTTTCAAATTGATTTCTATTGCCGTTACATGGTGTAATGAAGGCAACATAAACGCATGTTTCCAATATGCGTGACTGCATGCATACTTATTTCAAACACAGCCACTTCACACGCTCCCAGCACGCCTCGTCCTACATTGTGTGGTGCCGCGGCTGACGGGCTGCTGTTTTATTTTAATTGCGTTATTTCATAAGAAAAACTAAATGAACTAAACTTTGCTGCGAAATTCTGAAAAGTGTGAGAAGAATGCGAGTGTGTGGTTGTTGTAGAATTCACTTGATTGTGGCCGCATTTAATTACAACAGTAAATAGCAACAACAACAACGGCAATGACAACCACAAGCGGCGCATAGCACAAATGAAATATTTATGCGTGTTTGCGGGCGCAGCTGAAAGATTTATGCGCACATTTGGCTGCACTCGAGTCGAGTCGAGTTGAGTCGAGTCGAGGCGCACAACCGAAGGGAGCAGCGCAAACTCGGTGCCACAATTCAGGCGACAATTACGAATAGTTTTTCGTTAAAACTTGCAATATGTTTTTAATTTTCCACACACAAACACACACACACAGCCAACAATGCAACATGTGAAATATGAAATGAATTCGAGTTGCAGTCCCTTGCAGTGGCATTTGCTTTGCGTTGTTGTTGCTTTCGATATGTCATATGCCTTTGGCAACAACAAACAGTTCATCATGTTGCACTTGTGCCGCCGCATGCCGCTTATGCTTCAATAGCTGCTCGTAAATCATTGAGCGGCCAACATTGCTTGCCACCGCTGCATTTATTCAACTGTGTTGCCTGTTCGAATGAGCCAACGTTTGTTGGTGTGTGTGTGTGTGTGTTTGTTTGCTGCATTGCCAGCACTGACTGACATTTATTGCCACTCAATTTTCTTCGCAGTTTTGCCATGCCGCATTTGTTCGCTGCGCTGCGCTGCGCTGCCAATCCGCTGCCTCCGTCGCCAACATTGTCCATATGTTGCATGTTGCAACCGCAGCACATTTGTTGCATACTTGTATCTCTGGCCGAGCTTTCCACGAACCAGCCGCAGCCCGCACGTTCCCCCACTCGCAAACGTTTTCATACAATTTCAACTTTTCGCAGCGCACTTGTTGTTGCTTTCGTAATTGAAATGGTGTTCGCTTCATTTGAGTAAATTCTAATTTCCAAGGAATCATTTTCATATATTTGTAGTTTACACAATTATTTGGAGCATAATGAATGCACACAAGCTGGCAGCAACAGCGTTTGGCCCCAACGCAATGGCAGACTGTGTGTTGAACTCGCTCCAAGCTGGCCAGAGCTGACAAATGAATGCGTGCAACGCAGCATTGTCTGTGTGTGCCATTGACAGCTAGCAATTTCGAATATTTTAATTAAATTCAAATGCTACGTAAATCATTTGTGCCCACAGCTGTGGGCGTCAAAGGGCCGCGGCGCTTCGATATGCTCGATTTTCGGGCAGTTGATAGCTGCCGGAAGATTGGACTTGTACAATTGGAATGTTTGACATGGAAGTGGTGCAAGTTGTGGATTTGTTTGGAAAGATTTATGATAATCAAAAGATTTGTTCTCCTTACTTTGAAGATTAAAGAATGCGCCATGTAATCGAATTTGTTTTGAGTTGCCGACGACTGTGAATGAAAAATGTCCTGCAACGCCAAATGGGCATGAAACTTAAGGTCTCTCTAAGTTCACGCATAAGTTGTTCTTATACACACTTCAGAGACACTGTTAACGAGGTGAAATGGATCAATGGATGCAGAACATGTGGATCAAAGCAAATTTTGGATGGCCTTCGAAATGAGCTCTCGAAGGTAGGAAAATTTATTGAGGGTATTTTTCAGAGAAGTAAATTTTTCACAGCTGTTTTTTTGACAAACATTTTTGAATTTATTTTTTTTATGTCTTTATGCATGTTTTTAGTTTAGAAAAATTAGAAAAAATAATAAAAAATAATAGGAAAATGGCAAACAAATTATTGGATAATTCCAAATATCAAGAATTGAAGCTGAACTATTTATAAGAACCAAAGTTTTGTATGATTGGTATGAAAAATAATATTAAAATTTAATAAAAAATCGTCTATTTGAAACCTTTGATGTTTCATTTTTCTTTTTACTTAATGACTCAAAAGATTAAAAACATTTATTATCGAGGTGATTCATGTATGTATGAAGATATGAGATGATGGAGATATGAACGAGCAGATTACACCGTGCGACAAAAATAAAAAAAAATGTTCACACCGGAAAAAATCTATACGGGCGTGAAACTAGAGACCAAACATAGTAATACTGCGTACTAAGTTTTTCATTTCTACATCCTTTGTCCTTTTAAAAGGACTTCAAAATTTTGAAGGGGATAAAAAGTAAAAAAAATAAAAAAATTCTCAACCTAGTTAGAATACGGCGATATGTATATCAAATTAAAGAGGAAAGGCTCAAGAATTTATATGAAATTGATTTTTTATCTGTTTGTGAAAAAAGGATATGAAGAAGGTCCTTTGAAAATTTTAATCCTTTATATCCTTGAAAATTTATATAGAATTTTCTTGAAAAGTAAGTATGTTAAAACCCCAAATCTCCTTGATCATGTGTCAAAATTTCATAATTCTCGCTTCATTGATTTTGTATCTTTTTATTATTTAAAATACTGATACTTAAATAAATTAGAATTTTTGTACTTCATTAGAATTGCAGCTTCCGCCTTTTTTAATAACTTTCGAACCAATAAAGTTAGAGTAATGCAATTTTTACATGTGATCAGGGAGATTTGGGGTTTTAACATACTTACTTTTCAAGAAAATTCTATATGAATTTGTAAGGATATAAAGGATTACAATTTTCAAAGGACTTTTTTCAAATCGTTTTTATAAAAATAGATAAACAATAAATTTGATCTAAATTCTTGAGCCTTTCTTCTTTCATTTGATATACATATCGCCGTATTCTAACTGGGTTAAGTATTTTTTATATTTTTTTTACTTTTTTTCCCCTTAAAAATTTTGAAGTACTTTTAAAAGGACAAAGGATGTAGAAATGAAAAACTGAGTACGCAGTATTACTATATTTGGTCTCTAGTTTCACGCACATATGGATTTTTCCCGGTGTGAAAAATGCTGTCGCACGGTGTTATAGAACAGGATAGAATAGGATATGGCACAGTGCACCGTGAATCACCTTCACTAACCTCTCGGATGCGATAGAAAAGTCACGTAGTCCAGAAGATAATGCAGACATACCATAAAGCATCTACAAAGTAAAAGTCTACAAGGAAAAGTTGTAGAAAAAACCGGAAGCCATGCCACTGGAACCAACCAAACACCAAACATATACTAAAATTCATGTCAATCAGTTTGTTGGATTAGTTAAGAAATAATTAACAATAATAAATCTTAATAAATCTTCGAGATTTGTTTGTCTGCTCCATGAAATTTTGAAAGAATCAATCATTTACTTAAGTTACTACTTACTTGTTTATACTTTGGACTGCGCACAGCCCATTTGATCTGACTACCTATACTCGTATCTATATGTTTTCACTCTGATTGACTCACAAATTGGTCTTCAGACATATTTAAGCAGGTAGTAGGCAGCGAGGTTAATGGGGTTTCGACAATACATTTTGATTTTTGGTTCGTAGAAACCCAAAAGTTGACAAACTCACAACTTTGTTTGTATGGGAGGCGCCCTCTGGTGGCGATTGGTTGAACTTTAATAAATTTTGTATTTTTTGTACTTTTGTTGACGATCACTGAATAAATCATTGAAATCGGTTCAGTAGTTTTCGAGATACCATGTTTCCTCTCTTACAACAACATTTACAAATGGGTAGCTAATTGCATAGAAAATGATAAGTTTTGTATGGCAGCCCCCTTAAAAGTTGGAGATAGCAATTAGGTGTGTATGGAAAAAACATGCGAAAGGAAAAATAACTGGGGTAAGGGTAAGTCTTACATTTGATACGTCTGGGGGCAAACTGAAAGCAATGGGAGCCTATTTTATAAAAACCATCAATTTGTATGGGAGGTCCATTAAGGGTTGGAGATAGGGTGTAAATATGTTTGAAAGAAATGTTTAGAAGGAAAAAATAGTGGGGGTCACTCATAGATTTTAATCCTCTAAGAGCCATTTCTGAGCAGCTGTAAAGCAATTTGTCGAAATTTCAAGCACTTTTTAACTGGAAAACAAAAATCTCTGTCTCACAATTGTTGACAGTAAGAGATCTACGTACATACGTGGACTTTTTTTAGTAAGTCTGAATAGTTACACCCTTCGAATTTTTAGTTCCAACAACAACAATAGCAATCGACTTTGCAGATAATCGCTCAAAAATCTTTCATGCCAGATCCGCTTTTGAGTGTCTTTGCTTGGCATTATTTTTTCATTTACTTTTGCATTTGAAATTGCCGATTGATATCTCAGAAATTAATACCCTCGAGTTGTCATACACATTGACGCCTCACTGCGCATATCGTCAGGCAAGATCTCACTGCGCAGCGAGCTCAACTCAAGGCTCCTTGTTAACATTTCTTTAGTTGTTTTTTCAATTAAAGAGTTTTCAGAGAATTTTCCACTATAACATTTTCTCTACCCTTCGCGCAGTCACATACGTTTTACAATTTTACAATTTACGCCGCGTGTAAAATGACGCCGCATGCATTCAGATTGCACGGGAGCAATTTACACGCAGGTAAACATAGCCAACTGAAGCTGGAACCCCTGTTCGGAGCAATGGTAAAAAACTGAAATCATGACAAATGGAAAAAAGGGTACGAAAAAGGGGCAGACAGGAGTGCTAGAAAATTCAAAAGAAGTTGAAAAAAACGACATAAGAAGTGGTGAAAAAAAAAACATTCAGCGAAAAAGAAGAATCTTTTGTTTGTTGTGAAAAGACACTTTAAACGACAGCATTGTCAGCACAACAACAGCAGCAACAACAACAACGCACAATTGCGCAGCGCATAAAGGGGAAAAGTAACGCAGCGTTTGTATTTGTTTGGTTGCATTTGCATTTGCATTGCAATCACACTTGCAGTCGCGATAACAACAACAACGCAAAGAGATGGATGCATGGATAGATGGATGGTTGGATGGATGTATAGCTGGCTGACTGGTTGCCTGGATAGCGACGAATAGTACGCACGTGCAGCTTCATGCCTCATGCATGGCAGCCAAACACGTCGGCGTACAGTGGTGGCTGAAAAAATTGGCACAGCGAATTGGTACTCGAAATTTTTCTTTTTCATGTTATAACTTTAATTTTGTTATAAAGAAGAAAAGAAACTTCCTATCATAAGAAAGTATAGTAACAAATTAAAAGCATTGAGATAGGAAAGAAAAGACAAAAAAGGTTTCTTCCTTGCAGCTTTTAATTACTCAGAACTCAGAAGTTCTCTATCAGGAATTAGTGGCTTTGAGTCCAAAGAAGGGTTTCTTCTTTTCAGTTTTAAATTACTCAGGACTTCCCGTTAAGGTTTTAGGAGCTTTGAGTCCAAAGAAAGGTTTTTTTCTTTCAGCTTTTAACTACTTTGAGCTCAAAACTTAGAACTTCCTGATAGAATTTTAGGGGCTTTAAGTCCAAAAAACTTATTTCTTTCAGCTTTTCACTACTCAGAGCTCAGAAGTTAGAACTTTCTGACAGCATTTTAGGGGCTTTGAGTCCAAGGAAAGGTTTCTTTCTTTCAGCTTTTAACTAATCAAACTTCGGAGCTTTCTGATAGGATTTAAGGGGCTTTGAGTACAAAAAAGGTTTTTGCTTTCAGCTTTTAACTACTCAAAGTTCAGAACTTTCCGATTGGATTTAAGGGGCTTTGAGTCCAAAGAAAGGTTTCTTCTTATCAGTTTTAAATTACTCAGAACTTCCCGATAGGGTTTTAGGGGCTTTGAGTCCAAAAAAGTCTTTCTTTCAGCTTTTAACTACTCAGAGCTTAGAACTTAGAATTTCCTGATAGAATTTTAGGGGCTTTCAGTCTAAAGAAAGGTTTCTGTCTTTTAGCTTTTAACTACTCTGAGCTCAGATCCGATAGGATTTAAGGGGGAGCTCAGAATTTCCCAATAGGGTTTTAGAGGCTTTGAAGGAAACGTTTCTCCCTTTCATTTTAAATATTCCGAGCTCAGAACTTCCCGATGGGGGTTTAGGGGAGGGAGGGGTTTAGTCCAAAAAAACTTAAATTTTTCAGACTTTTTTTATGATTTAGCTTATCTACGAAATTTATTAGAATATAAAACCTATGTGTGGCGCTGAATACTCAAGTTTTGTAGATATATGCTTTTGAAAAGTAGGAAAAGTAAAGTCCAAAAAATACGAAATACGAATAGAAAAACCCCTTAATTTATTTTGAGTTATGTTAAGATTTTGCTGACTTTCGACTTATTTCTGAAGTTGAAAATTGTGTCACTTTCGAATCTTTGCACTTAATTCATTGAACTTAATTTTGTTTAGAAATTTGTTAAGATTTTGCTGGCTTTGAACTAATTTCTGAAGTTGAAAAATGTGTCACTTTCGAATCTTTTATTGAACTTAATTTTTGTTTAGAAATTTGTTACAATTTTGTTGGCTTTGTACTCTTTTCTACATTTGAAAAAATTAAGTCACTTTCAGAACATTCATTGAACTTTAATTTGTTTGGAATTTCGCTAAGACACTTTTGTAACATTTACCAAAATTAAAAAAAATTACAAATTATGTATTATGACAAATTTTTGAAGCTTCACATTTTTGAAAATTTAAATTTTATATTTAAATTTGTTTAAATTTAATGAAAGTTAAATTAATTTTTTAATTTATTGTTGAAATTCCATAAACATTCAAGCCACCTATTGGTTCTAATATGTCTGCCTCAACTGTTTTTAAGTGTGCTTCTATTTACATAAATATGTAGGTATATGTATGTGTATATATCTGTGCATGTATAGATCTTCGTACTCTTGTGCGGTTTGTATGTAACCATAGATACCAGCGATGGGCAACAGATAATCCATGCCACGGCTGAGCTGTGTGTGCGCTGAGGAAAGTAACATGAAGACAATAAAGTATGCTAATATGTGTTTTTCTCGGTAACAGGGTTTTCTTTGCACAAGTAAAACGACAACAAAAACACCAAACAACAAAACCTTCAAAGCAAAACACCAACGAAAAGAAAACAAAAAACATTTTTAAAAGAAAATATCAAATAATAGAATGTTGCCGGAAAAGCAATGGGAAACCCGCTAACATGGGTTCGCTAAAAATAACAACAACAAGAACAAAAACTTTGACACTCTCCACAATGCATGCAACCGAAAAGGATGCGCTGCCTAGCAACAGCCACCAAAACGCCACAGACAACACTTGTCGCATGTGCCATGCGCACTTGCAGACACATGCGCCAAAACGTTACTCAAACCGCCACGAGACAAAAATACAAAGGCCAAAAAAACTTGTAATAACAAGAAAGCATAGAGCAGCGCGTAGGGTGCAAACAGCTTTATTGAAAAATTGCAATTTATGTGCCGCAACGCGCACCCAGTCAACAAAACATGCACTGGTAGCCACAGCAACAACAACAACAACAACAACAATACGAGACGCAAACGTTGGCGCGTTGCTAAGGTAAAAGTTAACAATTGCCACACTGCTTGCCGCCCCTCGATATGCCCCGCTCTGCTATTTCAAATCATTGTTTGTGGTAATGCTTTTGTTTTCGTTGGCTTTGTTGTTGTGGAAAAGTGTTGGAAAAAAAAATTGGAAAATTTACGTAACAATAAATTTATTGGACGCGCAGTTTTCCTTTTCCAAAAATAACAATACAAGCAAAACAGAAAGCAGCCAACAATAAAGCAACCGATTTAAAATAACAACAATAAAGCGAAGATTTACGCAAAGGATAAAAGTGAGCGAAATTTCCCAGGCTTAGGGTTGCCAAGCAGCTTCAGCTACGCTTTGAAGTGCAAAGCCGGGCATTGTAAGATCTGTCAGTGTGCTGTCAGCGTCTTTGAGGCAACATTTCAATGGTGTGCGAGTACTTTTGGCTACACTCTAAAAAATTAAACAAAATTTAGGGCAATTTTCATTTTCTATTCAAGAATAACTTGTAAGGAAAACTCTTCAGCATGTCTTCCAGCTTGTAAGTTGTAATCCGAGGAAGGGGGTTGCAGTAGATCCGGCGTATCGTTGCTTCCTCTCAAGTGGTGGTTTGCGCTCAAAGACGGCTTTTCCTATTGCGTAGCGAATTAATCTCTGCGCTTTTACAATAAATGAGCTCATATTTCCATTGTCATTGCAGCACAACAGGTTTTCGCTTTTCTGCCACACGAAGCGGTTGTGAGGTATTTGAAAGAGCTGGAATTCTTTAATTTCTCCCCCCCCCCAACTGCGACATTCAGGAGAATTAAAAGTGCGTTGCGGCGCAACTTGAAATTCTTTGGTTTTTCAAAGCAGCTCTAAAGGCTCTTTTTCTGTTTATGCAAATGCATTACAGCTCACATGTTCCATTGAAATACGATATTACAAAGAATTTTTAAATCATCGTAAAGGAATTGAATTTCCCCGGCTTACCACAATATCAACAATGAACGCGTCGAATTTGAGCCGCAATACGCCATTGACAGCTAAGAGATTTATTAGACATTTTCATATCAATAAAATGTCTGTTTTGATTGTTTTGTTAAATTGAAATTTTGAATAGTTAGTATTAAGGTGTGTTACGTAGATTGCGTAGTGTCATCAGGCCTTATCCCAGTGTAGAGACATATTTAGGTGAAAGAGATAGGTTCCTCCTAGGTGGATACATGGGTAGAAGAGGCTGTTGCGAGTAGGTTCCACACTGATCAATGCGTGGACATTTTTATAGGATAGAAAGAATTCCAAAAAATAAGTCATCTAGTTAGAGCTTCTAACTAAGCTAAGTTGGGTAGGGATAGTCCTGACGGCTGGATCGACTAGATTATTAAAGAAGAAGTTACCCAATTGGAACTCCTAACAAAGCTAAGTAGGGTTTAGATAGTCCTGACCGCTAGAACCGCTATATTATCAAAGAAAAAGTTTCTTAACTAGAACGTCTAACGAAGCTAAGTTGGTCTTGAAAGCTAGAATCGCTAGATTGTCAAAGAAGCAGTTACCAGGTTTGAACTTCTAACGAATCTAAGTTAGCTGGCAGGATCTACTAGAATGTCAAAGAAACAGTTACCCAATAATTTTGGCGGCTACAATCGTTAGATTATCAAAGAAGACTTTGCCCAGTTAGAGCTCCAAATGAAGTGAATTGCCCTGTCTTCCAAATCCTTCAGATTGTAAAGAAAGTAGATGTCCAATTAGAACACCTAACTATTAGAGTTAAGTAGGCTTTAGATAGCCCTGACAGCTAGAATCGCTGGATTGTCAAGGACGAAGTTATCCGGTAAGAGATTTTAACTACGCTAAGTATTCTGTGCATGATCCTGTCGGTTAGAACTGCTAGATTATCAAAGAAAAAATTTCTTAACTAGAACGCCTAACGAAGCTAAGAAGGCTTTAGATGGTTTTGACAGCTGAAATTGATAGATTGTCAAGGAAGAAGTTGACTTATACAGCTTCGAATGAAAATAAGTTTTCTGAAAGAAATCATGACTGCTGGATCTACTAGATTGTCAAAGAAGAAGTTATCCAATTAGATCTCCTATCGAAGCTAAGTAGGCTATAGATAGTCCTGACGGCTAGATTCTCTATATGGTCGAAGAAGAAGTAACCCAATGAGAGGCTCTATCGAAGCTAAGTAGGGTTTAGATAGTCCTTACAGCTAGAACTGCTAGATTGTCAAGGAAGAAGTTACCCGCTTAGAGTTTCTAACGAAACTTAGTTGGCTGGAGATGGTCCTAACTGCTGGATCTACTAGATTGTCAAAAAAGAAGTTTCCCAATTACATCTCCTAATGAAGCTAAGTAGGCTATAGATAGTCCTGACGGCTAGATTCTCTATATGGTCGAAGAAGTAACCCAATGAGAGGCTCTATCAAGTAGGGTTTATATAGTCCTTACAGCTAGAACTGCTAGATTGTCAAGAAAGAATTTACCCGGTTAGAGTTTCTAACGAAACTTAGTTGGGTGGAGATGGTCCTATCTGTTGGATCTACTAGATTGTCAAAATAGAAGTTACCCAATTAGACCTCCTAACGAAGCTAAGTAGGCTATAGATAGTCCTAACGAAACTTAGTTGGGTGGAGATGGTCCTAACTGTTGGATCTACTAGATTGTCAAAAAAGAAGTTACCCAATTAGACCTCCTAATGAAGCTAAGTAGGCTGTAGATAGTCCTGCCGTCTAGATTCCCTATATGGTCGAAGAAAAAGTTACCCAATGACAGCCTCTATCGAAGCTAAAGAGGGTTTAGATAGTCCTTACAGCTACATAGATTCTGCTGATGACTGCTGGATCTATTAGATTGTCAAAGAAGAAGTTACCCAATTAGAGCTCTTAACGAAGCTAAGTAGGCTTTAGATAGTCCTTACAGCTAGATTCTCTATATGGTCGAAGAAGAAGTAACCCAATGAGAGGCTCTATCGAAGCTACATAAGTAGCCTGTCTATAGTCTTGTTTGCCAAGTCCTGTAGATTGTCAAAGAAAAAGCAACACAGAATATTAGATCAAAAAAACTCAAAGATTACACTGCACTACAGCATGTCTGTTGCATGGAGTTTTTTACATGAATCTGAATCGTTTTTCCACGCTGTTTTCAAAACCATACTCCGTTTTTATGTAACAGCTCTAGTTTTCGCAAAAAATGGGCGTGTCACTTTTTCGAATTTTCCTCATCTTTTTTCTCGTTTTCAACTGTAATTTCTGAACCAATAATCCTATCGACATGATTTTTATATAGTTGCACTTACAACATTTCACGCCATTTTTTCTGATATTAATCAATTTTATGCGTTCTAAATTGGCTTTATAATAAGGTTTCAAAGTAGGAAAATATTGAATTTCAAGGCGTTTTTTCTGATGGCGAAAATTGTACAGATGTTTCATAAATCAAGTTACGAAGTATATGAATATCTTAAGAAGAAACATCAAGCAATACAAAACAGCCAAATTATTTGGCGGAATGCACATTCGCATCGAAATAATAGCAAAAATGTACCATAGTCAAATTCAGTATTTTTACTTAAAAAATTAGGAGTCTCAAAATATGCAAAGTTTTTAATTTTTTTTTGTTTCGAGCAATTCAAAATATATTTGGTTTTTGCTTGTATTTCAGACTATAAATGGAACATATAAAAGAGCATATTTTGAGGCCCCTAATTTTTTAAGGAAAACGACTGAATTTGACTATGGTACATTTTTGCTATTATTTCGATGCGAATGCGTATTCCGCCATATAATTTGGCTGTGTTGTAATGTTTGACGTGTGGGCTTTCATTATACACCTAACTCGTTAATTGATTTAGGAAAATTGTGTATGTTTTTGACCATCAAAGAAAACGCCTTGAAATTCAATATATTCCATATTTTCCGACTTTGAGGTCCAATTACCGCGGCATTTTAAAACTTATAAAAATAAGTTGCATCGGAAAAGAAGCCGTGCGGTTTTGTTAATGCGATAAGGTGAAAATCATGTCTATCGGTTTTTTGGTTTAGAAATTACAATCAAAAATATGTAAAAAGTAGAGGAAAAACTGAAAAAATGACACGGTACCTATATCTCACAAACTAGAGCTGCTAGAAAAAATCTGAGGATAGATTCGAAATCAGCGCACCCAAATTAGTAAGAAACAGTAGAAAAACTCCAAGCAACAGAAAAAAAGTGTTTTTTTGTTGTGCTGTGTTATCAAAGAAAAAGTTACTCTTCTGTTACTCCTCAGAACTCCTGCAGAAATAAGACTGTGAATAGTCCCAACTTATACTGATACCTATCGGTCAGTAAGTTGTCAGGAAACAAATTATTACTATGTAAATATAACTTTAAGCATATCTTCACTGGTTTTTAAGTAATTCGTGCTCAAATTCAATGGTTTGAATTGAATGTATTTCGCATTATTTATTGAATATATTCTGCTATTGTACAATCTATCCTCACCTATGGGCTCTGGTATGGTGCCAGGCACTTGGAAATTCTTATCACCTCTACCGTTTCCAAACAATAGAGAATTCGTATTGTGAAGTTTTACTCAAAACAAAAAGTCCAGAAAATCGATACACAAATGTCTTCATCTTTGCTGCTATCAGCCACATCGACTACGTATCAGCGTTTCTTTCGAGCGTCGTGGCTTAACCAGAAAATATTTCTGCCTTAAATTTGCAGTATTTTTATTAGAAGAACTCTCCAGCTTTCCAAAAAGTGGTCAATCTGTTCGCTGTCCTAACGGGAAGCTGAGATAATCGTTGTTGAAGAGTGACATTGAAAAATTCGACTATTTACAGCTATGCTTGTAGCTCAAAATTTTTTTTTTTTTTTTTTTTTAAAATACGAGCCAACGCGCAGGGGATACCCCTATAAATGCGAGGCATTGCGCTGGTTCAGGAAGGATATATAGGTTGGGAGAAAGGATGTTGGGTGAAGAAGTTGTGGACTCTTACCTTGAACCCATCAAGATCATAAGTGCTGGGGAAAATATCCGCAGGGAGACCATTCCACAATCGCGCTGTACGGGCCAGGAACGAACTTTCTCTGTAGTGCGTAGTGCGCTGGAACATCGTTTCAACGTGGAATGCATGGGCGCCAGTGTTCAAACGGGTTGCCCTGGGGAATACCCGGAGTGATGGCAGCAAGCTGCTCATCTCCACTGAGCAATTACCGAAAAAGTATCTGTAAAATAACACCACACATGCCACGTTTCGACGATGCTCCAAGGAGTCAATAGAGCTGGATGCCCTACTGTCCCCTATAAGCTTGATCGCACGGTTTTGCACCCGGTCCAGGAGCTCCAAATGGGTTTTTGAAGCCCCCGCCCATAGGTGCGAGTTAAACTCCATTTTAGGTCGGATATAGGTGGTATAAATAATGCGGAGATCAGACGGAGTGAAATATTTTTTGCACCGCTTTAGGAAGCCTAGGCACTTGGCTGCTTCTTTCGACACGCCAAAAATATGATCATTCCAACGAAGATCGTTCTTAATGGACATGCCCAGAACATCAAGAGCTGCCGATTCCGTAATACCCACACCACCCATAACCAGGGATGTGTTGGGATGTGAGGAGACTCGCTTATGGGATAACAGACAACATTGGGTCTTGCGAGGATTAAAATCGACCCTGTTCGCTTGACCCCACTTGGAGATTGTTTGTAGGTCGCTATTAAGTGTGTCATTCATACGGCGCCGTTCTCTCTCAATCTCCACAGAGCTGGGGCGCTTTGTGAAGGAGTATGAATGACAAATGGTGCTGTCATCCGCAAACGAGTAGATGGGATTCTTCGTCGACGACAATAGGTCGTTGATGAAGATAAGGAAAAGGGTTGGAGAAAGGACCGAACCCTGCGGCACTCCCGCGCTAAGGGAATGTTTTTCCGAGGCTATGCCGTCTATTACAACACGAATAGAGCGATCATAGAGGAAACTCGTAATCCAACGAGAGAAGGTACTACGGACGCCATGGGCAATCAATTTTGACACGAGTGCTTTATGCCACACTCGGTCAAAGACCTTGGAAATATCCAATGCAACAACCTTGCTTTCACCGAGGTTTAGAATGCTATGGTTCCATTTCTCGGTGAGGACCGCCATAAGGTCTCCCGTCGATCGCTGTCCCCGAAAGCCGTATTGGCGGTCACTTAGCTGTCTATTGTGCTCCAGATACTTCACAAGGTTGAAGTTAACAATGCTTTCCATTGCTTTGGAAAGCACCGAACAGATTGCTATAGGTCGGTAGTTCGCAGGGTCAGTAGTCTTGCCTTTTTTTGGAACTGGTTGAACATTTGCTACCTTCCAACATGTCGGAAATACACCTGTGGTGTATGACATGTTGAAAAGTTTGCGTAATGGACAAGCCAGTGAGGTAGCGCACTTTTTCAAAACAAGGGCTGGAATGCCGTCCGGCCCTGAAGCCTTATTTACATCGAGATTTGCAAGCACTCTTTTAACTACCCGTGTCCGAAAATGAATTTCTGGCATAGAGCAAGATACGTTCTCGACTACGGGTAGTGGTTGATCGCTGGGGGGCAGAGAGGAATTCTCTGCGAAAATTTTAGCCAACAAATTAGCTTTATCAACCGAGTGTGTGATGATTTGATCATTGTTAAGAAGAGTTGGAATTGAAGACGATGTTTGGTTCTTCACCTTCTTAACGAATGACCAAAAGTTCTTACTACCACGCTGGCATTGAAGAACTTTTTTCCTTTGGCGCTGTTCGTGCAGAAACTTTTGGCGCCTTAGGATGGCATTGCATCGATTTCTAGCCTGTTTACGCAGCTGTTCAGTGGCGGCATTTTTATTTGCCTGCCATGCTCTGAAAGCTTCCTCTTTGGACCTGACAGCAATTCTGCATGTCTCATTAAACCAGAGAATGTCCTTAGGTTTAATGCAAATTTTCTTATTAGGGATGAAGGACCGCATTCCCAATAAAATAATTTCTTCAACCATTTTGGCTGCGGCATTTATGTTTCTATCTAGAAAACACAATTTCCAATTGAAGTGGGCGAAAAATTCATTAAGTCCACTCCAGTTAGCTTTATCATACATCCACACTAGGCGCTTCGGGGCTAAGGGCGAAGCATTGCGGATAGAAGAGTATGAGAAAGACGCCAAAATGGTACAATGGTCCGAGTTACCAAGAGGTGCGTGCATTTCAACATCATATTTTTCATGATGTGAAGTGAGAAAAAGGTCTAGAGTATTGAGAGCTTGCCCCACAACGCAGGGGATATGCGTTGGTTCATGCACAATTTGAGTCAAGTTATTAGACTCGGCAAAGAGCTCGACATATAAGCCTTCAGGAGTTGTGTGGCTGGAATGGCGTAGCCAATTGGAATTATGAATATTGAAATCACCAGCAACTACAATTTCACTATTCGGATACGATTCCAGAATACGTGAAATAGAATCAGAGAGAAGATCAAACTTGTTATAAGTAAAATCTCTCCCTGAATTCGGGCTTCTGTACAGAAAGCAGAAGTGCAGAATGTGCGACTGGATATTGAATTTAACCCACATGGAGCTAAATTCGGCATCCGTCGTGTATAGTTGTTGCTGGCACTGGTACGCAACATTACTGCACACATAAAGGGCAAGACCCCTGTGAGGAGAGAATAGTGGCAGTAAGTGGTACCCTGGGATGTGGAAATCCAGTGGATCTGCATCCTCACACACCTGGGTCTCACTTAGTGCCATTAGATGGGGTTTGTGGAGGTTAACAAACGCGTATACAGCGAAAAAGTTCGCCCTGAGCCCGCGCACGTTGCAGAAGGCTATGCGAAATTTGTCCAGCACCATGACCTGGGTGGGTTAAAGGACAAGGAAAGCAGTCGGAAATGCGATCTGCCGCACTGAAAAATTGATGTTGCCCTGCAGTAAGTGTTATGCCTTTACCACAGAGCAGTCAATTTCTCAGTGTCGAGCAGGACCGCATGTAGCGCTACTGAGAACGGACGGAGGAAAAAGACAACACGGGAAAAAAAAGAACACAGCAACAACACAACGCGGGCAGAGGTCGAAGCGGCGGACAGCGAACGTAACGGCACTTGCACTGCAGTTTAGCATTAGCAAGTGCATGACGCGTTTAATTTAATTTCGACAATTATTAATTTGGCCGCGCGAAATCGGCAGGCCACAACGCGGTAGCAGCGGTAGTCGGACAATACACGGCACACTAAACATTTGTATAAAAATTGTATCACGCGCAAACAAGTAAAAACATTAAAAAACCGCGGAGCAACAAAAGGGCACGTCTGCCCACGCGAATTCTTCTTCAGTTCAACTGCATGTAGCTCCTAAACCTGAAGAGACAGCTGCATTAAATTTGTACTATTTTTTGTAGTAGAACTCTTCAGCTTTTCAAAAAGTGATCATTCTGTTCGTTATCTCAACGAAAAGTTTGAAAAATCGACGACAGCATGTCTTCATAGGCGCTGCTATCAGCCTAATCGACTACGTATCAGCGTTTCTTTCGAGCGTGGTGCCTGAACCAGAAAAGATGGTGGCCTTAAATTTGCACTTTTTTTATAGTAAAATTTTTAAGCTTTTCAAAAATGCTTCAGTCTGGAAGCTATTACAACGGAAAGCTAAGAAAATCGTTGTTGAAGGATGACATTGAAAAAAATCGACTATCTATGTAGAGTCGTCCCTGTAGCTTAAAATAGTTCAACTGCCTGTAGCTTCTAAAGTTGAAAAGACAGTTGCCTGAAATTTATATCATTTTTGAAAGCAGAACTTTCCAGGTTTCTAAAAAGTGGTCAATCTGTTCGCTGTCCCAACGGAAAGCTGAGAAAATCGTTGTTGAAGTGTGACATTGGATAATTGGACTATCTACAGCAATGCCTGTAGCTCAAAATAGTTCAACTGCCTGTAGCTCTAAAATCTGACGAGACAGCTGCCTTAAATTTGTATAATTTTTTCTGGTAGAACTCTCTAGCTTTCTAAAACGTGGTCAATCTCTTCGGTATACCTACGGAAAGTCCGAAAAATCTACGACAGAATGTATACATACATACAGTATCACTGTGGTAGTATCACTATTACACTAATCCAGCATTTATTTACTATCGATTTAACTTTGAAAGGACATTTTGATTGGTCACAGGTATTTTTAATTTTTTGATTTTCGATGAAATTTCGACAAAAGTTTGGTTCTATTTCGGCTTTGAACTCAGGGCAGTGAAATTGTTTTCAGGCAGTTAAATTTCTGGCAAAACTTGCAAGTGCGTCAGTGGCTTTTAAAAAATTGTTATGCCCATTGGAACAAGTTCTCAGAAGCCAACTACTTATTTTTAGGGGAAAAGATGATCAGCACAACGGATATAGAAAGCATCTCGCTGGCACAAAACCTATTCCAAGGTACGAAATATCGATTCATTATTGCTTCACGAACTTTGTGATTCGTTGCTATTTACTACTTATTTATGTTTAGGCCATAAAGAAGAATACATACTTATCTGTGAATAATTTTGCTTTTAATCAGTTTCGAAAGTGACAACTAACAAGTGAGCAATTCAAGCGCGAATAGGGGTCAGCACTTCCAAACTGTAGTGACGACACACTTGAGCCGCATTTGAAGCATAACAACAACACTAACAACCACCACCATCATTGTCAATGCTAAATATCGTCAGCAGTGTCATTGTGAAGCAGTAAATGGGTAGCAATAGGAGCGGCAACCGGCAACTGGCAACCGGCAACCGGCACCAGGCAGCACTCAGCCGCAACGCAACAAATGCAAACGGGGCGAAACGTCGCAGCGCAAAGTGCTTTACTGGAGCAGCAAACAGAACAACAGCGGCGACAGCTAAACACACGGCTATTTAGTAACAGCTATCAGCTGTCTTGCCCGCATCCATCCATCCAGCCAGCCATCCAGCCAGCCAGCCAACCGCTCCGGATCGGTCGGGCACTTTTGTGCTGTCAGGTATGCGATTGTAAGCCATGAAAGCGATGCATTGTGTTCGCGCATATATTGCTGACAACTATTGTGTGTGTATGTATGTGTATAGTTGTTGTTGTTGTTGTTTGTTATAAAGTGTGTGTATGTGTGCGCGAAATTCCACTCGTCTTTTGTTGTTACACAAAAACCATATAAAAAAAAATGTAAGAATTAAAGGAAAAAAACTTCAACTGCTGTGTATTGTTTTTGTTGAAGTTCCTTTGTGGCGACGCGCAATGTGAAGGTTAAAACAAAAAATTAAAAAAAAAAAAACAAAAACTTTAGGCAAATGCCACAATAACAACAACAAACGAGACTAACTACCAGCAGCGATCTGCAGCCGTTTCAAGTAGCCAACGCTGCAAATCAGCTGTTTGCGCCCATAAAAAGTGCAACCCATATGAGAGGCAGCACTGACAACAACAACAACAACAACAATGGTGTAGGAATAACAAATTACAACCACTTGACAAAAAAATATTAAGCACAAAATTGCTGGTCTAATGTGTTGCGTACCAGGTTTTTGTGTCTGTTGCTGAGTTTTACTTTTTTGTTGATTGTTTTCTTTACATTCTCTGCAGTTATCTGCTTTACCTCAGTTTGCTGCTGGCAGTAGTGGTAACCTTAGAACGTTTAAAAGGGTAATGCCGGAAACCGCTACAATTTAAAGCAACTCAAGTCGACTCGATTCGACTCAACTACCAGCAACATCACACGGAAAGCTGTGCGTACTTAGGGAAAAAATTATAAAAATAAAAACAACAACAACAAAGCTGCGCCGAAAAAAATTGAATGCAGTCATGCTATGTGGTCGAGTGTGCTATAGTTTTCACACACACACACACACACACACCAACACTCTGTGCAACATCTTGCAGCCACTTTGTCGCCCTTCTTGCTTGCGTCGCACAGTGGGGCATCCGTGGCCAAAAATAAAAAAAATAAAATTTTTTTTTTTTGAAAAAATAAGTAAGCACGATCGAAGCCAACTCTCCAACTAAGCTATATGAAAAGAAATTTAAAAAAAATTTTAAGTTTTGTAGTCTCACGAAGGTTTTAAACTTCATATATTTCGTGAACACAAATCTAACCCTTTCCGGTCAATTTCCACATTTCTTGAGATACAAATTTTTCCTTCAAAATATTGACTCTCATTGAACATTTTAGCAATAAAATACATAAAAATATCAAAAACATAATTTCAGTTAAGAATTATAGCTCGTTCAATTTTGTACGATATATCGTACAATGGTCCGCAAAGGAGTAAAAATGCATGCAATTTTGGTTTCATTTTTTTAAGTTTTATGAACAATTAATTGATTTTCTTTATGGGAAACATAAATTATAACAACAAAAATTCAAAACGTTATTTCATTTTGATCGAAACTTATATAAATTATATATTGTTACGAAAATGACTTCTTTAAGTTCGTTTTGGATTGTGCTTGAAAATAAAACAACTTCATTTATTCAGCGCAAAAGCAGTCAAAAACCAACAATCGCTTTATTTACAAATTTACACTTGTTACTACTTTACACTACTACTATTGTACGTTTTCCCTTTGCTTGCTCAACACAGACTTGACCCTCTGCGCTGCACACTGCTGCCTTTTATACTTGTTTGGTTTATCGCGCCGATGGTTCTTGCACATTCCACTACCATTCGCGAACCATCCCTGCCGGCATTATAGCATGCCGGCCGTACTTCAAAGTGCATGCCTAAAAGTATGCTCGCATTCATGCATAGCACAGCACAGCACAGAGTGCCTCATCGCTACAATATATAAGCAATGTATTCACATTTATTCGGCCTTATATAACCGTTGTTGTTGTTGCAAAGCCCTTTTCCTCTCAATAAAACATAGAATAAATTAAAATTTCATACAGTTTTACAGAAAGGCACAGAATATAGCCCATTTTTATTATGGTAGTGGGAGTCGCAAGTACGCTGTCTAACCTTACATAACCTGTGTCTGCCCAGTAAAACAGAAACTCGTCTACTAATTCTTATTTTTAATCGAAAATTGCGGAATAGTCGAATTTTATTAGTCACGTGGTTTACAGATGGGCGTGGCAGGCAAGCAAACGCAAAAAATCTGTGAGTAAACCCATAATTAAAAAAAAGGCAAACATAACTTGCAACCGTTGCTTTACATTTGTACGATATATCGTACAAAGCTTTGTAACCCTTGTGGTCATATGTACGATATATCGTACAATTTTTTTAAAGGCTCGGGAAAAATATTTAGACGCAAAAAATGTTAGATTTAATAAGTTTTATAAATCAACTGAGATTCAAACTTGGAAATTGTTTAGCGTTTTGCTACCAAAAAGTATTACATATTTAAAAATTCCTACGCAGAAGCACCGGTTTTTCAAATTCTTGCAAAAAGCCGCTTACAAAACGCACTCATACTGTGTAGCCACGGTTGTAATGATTTATATTTTTAAACAGAATGATACAACACAGCCTACTTAATACGAATTAAAAAGCCATTCCATAAAAAATGCGTTCGCTGTCAAATAAAATATATTTGTACGATATATCGTACAAATTTCCGGAAAGGGTTAAGGAAAAATAGAAATTTAACCTTGCGAAACTAAAGATGTTTTTTCTTATGGTTACAGTTATTATTTTAATATACCTGATTTTTTATTTTATGTTTTAGGTTTTTATAGTCAGGCAATGGCTTTTTTTTTGTTTTGGTTATTACTGTTCGCTAACTACCGTTATTTGAACGTAGAGCCATTTTGAGCCCTAGAAAAAGTTTAAGTGCAAACTTCAAAATTAAATATCTCGAAAAGCCCTAGGGAGCCTTTCCAATTTCGATTGTTTCACTAAATTACAAGATGTAGAACACGTTTGCAAAGTTTCAGCTGCAGAGGCCTGCAGACCCGCATGTAATCAATTTTTTTATAGTGGCATCTTTTGTACAATTTCGTAAGCTATTTTATGTGTAGCTGCCGTCGCGTAGTTTAACTCGACCGGCTGGCACTACAAATGCATGCAAATATTTGTGGAATATAAACTTAAGAGCGAATTGAAGAGGGGCCAACATGAAAAACATCGAAAACTTAAAAAAATGGCAAAATATACATATGTACCGATTAATTCACTTGAGGCTTATACGAACTTTTAAAGTAGGCGTGGTAGACTGCCCATTTTTTGCACAATTATAGATTATATCCTAGTGATATTGTTATGAAATTGTATCTTTCTAGTGTTAGTAGTGGCCAAGTTATCGAGTAACAAAGATTTTTTTCAATATGGGGGGTGGGCGTGGCAGTAGTCCAATTTACACAAGTTTTCGTATTTTTCTTAATTACGCTAAAAAATGGGCGGATACCAAATTTCATCAAAATTAAACCACGTTTACTATTTTTGGCCATGCGATATATGGGGACGCCCCACTGTGCGTCGCTCGCTTGTTGTCCCTTTTCCATTTGCTTTGCAGATTTTACACACTTTTTATGCTGTTGCCGCATTTATGCCAACGCAATTGAGGAAATTGTGGCATCAACCACAAAAACAAAACAAACATAAAAAAAAACTAAAAAAAAGAAGACAAACAACAACACCAGTAATAACAATAACAAAATCCCATATGTGACCAAGATGAAGAAGCAGAAAAACAATTGTAATACATTTGTTATTCAGTGCAAAAACAACAAGCACAACAACAACAATAACAACCACAACTATTCACATGCATATAAAATAATTGTAATGTCGGCTTGCAGTAGCGTTCTTGGCTTTCCTCACTTTTGCACTTAATTAGCTGGGGTTACACTTCGCAGAATTGTGCGGCACGCCGACAATGCAGCAACCGGATAGGTGTGCTTTGCCACCGAGCCAACAAGGAACACTAAAACAACAACAAAAAAAAGAAATCTTTATAAAAAGAAATCTTCATCTTCAGCTCGCCCACCGTGCAATTCGAGTGCATAGAATTGCCGATACGTTCGGCTTAGGAGCCGAATGCGGCGGCATGTGAAGAATGCGCTGCGGCTTTTGTTCTTTTGCGCTTTTTATGAAAATCTCTTTCATGTCATATCGAGCTGTGTTGAGGGGGGGCTTTCAGCCGCATTCACTGCATTCTTTCGGTAACTCAAGGAGCAATTACAAGTCTTTGTGGTACAATGGAAATGCAGCGCATTGCATAGATGACATTACACATTTTTCTTTTTCAACACATAAAACGAGGTTTCTTCATACTCACATTGGCTGTTTTTAGCTCTCGTTTTGATGTTAAATGCATAGTTGCAGAGTTTTATTGTTGAGGGCATGGAAATTCGGAGGAGTGTAAGTGAGTTTTATTGCTGGAAGACTGCAAATTTGAAGGAATGTGTAGGAGAGTTTAACGCATTAATACTTAATGTCGTAGAAAAATGATAATGATAAGTCTGGACTTAGGTAGGTACTCCTAGGTAGATGGATATGATAAGAGTCCCAAGGTGGAGCCCACTTAGGCCAAGAAGTCCCATTGTGATATCACATTCAATCCAGCTTTATTCCGCTCTCTCATTGAATCAGTTTGAGTTCCTCACGAGGCCTAGTCGAACGGTCCTATTGGCCAGATCCCCTAAATTGTCATAGAAAAAGTTGTCCAGGTAACTTTTATCCTTATAGATGATCCCGAAGAAAATGAGACTAGGAGCAGTTTGGTGCATTGAACCAGTTTGGGCCCCTCACAAAGCCTAAAAAGACCCTTTCCACCCCGAATTTTACCCTGTGCCTCGATATTACTTTTTGGTATTTAATTCATGAAACACCTAAGAAGTACTCTCACTACATTTGAAGTCTTCCGCCTCCTTGTTAGAGTTCTAGAGCTAGTTTACTTTTGAACAATTTTAGCTTAAAGCGGGTTCAATAAGTTTTGTATTAATATTTTTTTAATTACACAAAAATTATTAAATATTTATTGAAAAATACAAAATTATCACTTTTTGATTAAACATTATTAAAGAAACAGGGTTTTGACCAAACGCGCCCAATTCGTAGACTTCAATTAGAACACAAACTTACTTTGATATCGCTGCAAATTATTGGAAATTATTTTGGGAATAACAGCACCTATTTTGTAATTTGCTTTGAATTCACTTCTAAAAAAATTAATTTGTTGGTGCCTACTTAAATTAAACCCATAAATCAATCGTAGCTTTTTCTATAAGATGACAAATAGGTGAAGTTGCTCTCAGGCAACTTTGGGGTCGAAAGGGTTAATAGTCTTATAAGTCTTATAGATCCCCTAGATTGTCGAAGAAAGAGTTGCCCAAGTGAGTCTTTCTGAAGGTGACATGTGTTTTCTTCTTCTTGTTCGTCCGGACAGCTACAACAGAAGTCGTCGGAAAACACACCCAACCTTCACACTGACCCGTCAGAACGCCAATCATGTTTCTAATCTGGTTCCTTTTTAGTCGGAGAAGCTCTCTAGAACAACAGAAATTGAAATGGGTACGCTTACCCATTGAACCAGTTTGGGTCTCTTCCAAAATCAAATAGACGGTAAATAGTTCTTTCGGCTAGATTCCCTAGATTGTCTACGAAGAAGAAGAAGTTGCCCAGATGGCTCTTTCATCTTCTAGATAAGGCAGACCAAGTACTTAGAAGGAAAAAAATAATTGTCATATCGGCTTAATTTTCTAGTTTGTCAAAGAAGAATGTGCCGGGGTGAGTCTTCCTGAAGGTGACGTAGGGTTCTTCCTCTTGTAGGTCCGTATAGCTATAACAGAAGTCTTTCGAAAGCAAACACAAACTTTTTGTGTGGATGCCAATTCCACAGTGACTCATCAGAACACCAATCATGGTTCCAATCTGGACCCTTCTAGTGAGAGAAGCTCTCTAGAATGACGGAAATTTAAGATTATCAAAATGTATCCTGTGTTGCCTTCAGTCTATCTTAGGTTAGTTTCTTTTGTGGAAAATATGAGTACGAAGTTTACAGGTACAAGAGGAATAGGAACGTTGTCATTTCTTGAGATAATTGTCCAGTCCTACCCTGTCGAGCGAGCTCTTCTGCTCTACAGTTCCCTGCTTGGATGAATATAAAGCTGTCTCGTTGAAAGATGTGCTGCAGCTCATAAAGCTTTTTTATATTGGGCCAAAAATATTCGATATTTGGGGCCGATCTCAACATTCACAGAACAAAATACGATTTCAGAGACTAAGATTAGTGGCCAAAAGTTGTTTATAAATTGTTGAAACTCCATGTTTAAGACACGAATTCAAATTTTGGGCACTAAATCTCGGCACAAAATCTGACTGTCAAAATCTTGAAATAGTAAACATTTTCTATAAAAAGCAAAAAATTCCGATATAAGAACACAAAAAGCTGACCTCGAAGGCAGAAACTGCACATTAGATGAAATATCTGTATGGTTATTGAATAAATTCACTTAAGGGGGTAGTCAGGTAGAATCGACCATGTTTTTAAGTAATTTTTTTTTTATACAAATTTTTATTCCACATTAAAAATTTTTTATATGTTATTGTACATAGCTTTGAGTACTGAACACAATTTTTTTTATAAATTTTCGTTTATATCCGGGGGAGATATGGGCGACCAGAAGACGCCATTTTGAAATCTGGCTGACACGATTTCTCCATTTTGGATGATCTGAAACATACCAAACCAATTTCATTTTGAAGTACAAATGAATGGCTCTCGTTTGACCTATAACTGTAAAAAATATTAATAAATAAACATTTAGTGCAATTGTAAAGTTTTTCCTCTTTTTTGCCCGATTTTGTTAATAATTGTGTCATAACGTTGTTACATAGAAATGGACAATAATGATCGTAGTTCACGCGATAACCAAACCTTTTCTGAAAATGTAAAAAAAATTTAAGCAAATCGGTGCAGTAGATCGGCCGTAATCGTGTCAGCCAGCTCAAAAAATACTGTTTTGAGAAAAACGTGTTAAAGATCTTGCTAAGGGCGCGATCCCTTACAGCTAATATCATTTTCAACCGCTTTCGGATACTATCCGAGGTAAAGAAAGGTTTCTACATGATTTCTAAGGGTTTAAATAAACCAAAAGTGCAAAAAAAAATTTTCGATTTTTTGAGAAAAATCTACCTGACCCCCTTAAGGTGGACACCAATTTCAAAGTTCGATTAAATTATTCGGTTCTCATTCTTGATGCTGAACTAAGATGTCCAGCCAATCCAACCACTCTTGATGCCATAAGCAATCAAGTTACAAAACAACTTTTAAACAATATTTTTATTTGTTGTAATATTTTTATTTGTTTTAATATTGATGTGGCTACTTAAAGTTACAGAGATTTTCTTTTGGAAAGCCATGCAGTAAAATAATAAAAAACCTCAAGTGGTGAGTTTGACTCCCTTTGAAATTTTAAGCTTAAGTACAATGGGCTTCTATGGCTGAATTTGAAGAACTACATTATAGAGATTAAGTAGTAAAAAAGGATCTACCGTACATCCATCCATCTATCAATCAGAGATTTTCTCCGAAATTTCGAATCCACTCCCCTTTAGCCGATGGTCCAACATACTAACCACTGAACCTCATTAAACATTTCAAATATTTTAAGCAAATATTTTCTTTATATATTAAGGCTAACGTTTGTCATTCTTTATACTTAGTCTTAAGTACAGAGGGGTTTTGAGGCTGAGAGCTTGGAGCAGTGGCGAACACCGGAGACGGGGTTAAAATCCCCCCAAACATAAAAATTGCTGGTACAAAATATGGTTTCAAATGGTATTCGGATCAAAAGTTGTACGCAAAATCCCCTCCTCCTCAAAAATGAAATGATGTGTGCGCCACTGACTTGGAGAACTACCTTACATTGGTTTTTTAATTGGCTGTTCCTCACATTCATCCATCCATCCATCTAAGCTTTCCTTAGAAATTTCGAACTCACGACTCTCTGAGCAATGGTCCCACATAATTATCACTGACAGACCTGAAGCATGTCAGATATTTCAAACAACATTTCTCCATTCTCCATCCTCAACATAATCTCTGAAGTGTAATACGACAACGTCTAGACCAGATTTCCGGTCTTAGTTCAACACTAAATACAATATTGTTGTACTAAAACTTGAAAAACGTCATAGATAAGAAAACTTTGTGCAAAATTATAAAAAACAAAAGATAAGATTACCTAAAACAGCAGAACAACAAATTTGATAAAAACACTACACTACTACAATAAAAACTATGCCGATTCAAACATTTAATAAACCTCTGACGTCTAAACATTGGAAAACTGAGACATTCAATCCAGTTGAAACTGCTTTCAAATTGTTAAACATTCTAAAACTAGAACCAGCCTAAATACTTAAGACTTGAATAACTTGAGATAACTTCGATGGATTTTGAGGTAAATTTTTGACAAAAACACAATCAACAGTTTATTGCATCGAGTGCGTAAAGTTCGACATAAGATGCCAAGAAAGACCACAACAATGCGTTATCGCAGCAAATCTTGTCGAGACCAGCTGTGACGGCCTTCTCAATGCCAAACCGCAGCTGACATCAACAGAATATCACAAAATTATACTAAAAAAAAACAAATTTACCGTACTTTGAGATAAGCAGCTTCAAGTTCTTGTTCGCTCTTTTTTGTTGGCATTTTTATTTAGTTTTAATTTTGATATAACAACAACATGCGAGCTTATCGCGTGCGGTGTTGCCGCTGCAGGCATTCAAACTGCAAAAAGTTATTAAAAAAAAAGAGACTTTTTTTTAATTTTTAATTTTTTGTATTTTCAATTTTTTTTATATTATTCTTGTAATGTTTTTTATTGTAGCGGTGTGCTCAGGTAGAAAAAGTTGTGTTGCTTCTTGTGCGGCAGCCAACTGAAAAAAATAGAGTAAGAAGCATGAAAAAGTTTCGCTTATGCGCGAGGAAAAAGCGAATTAAGTCAGATATGAGTTGTAAGCAGTTAAATAATTTTGACAAGAAAAGCGCGCAAAACTTAGGCAAACGTAAGGTGAAGGCGAGGCAGCTGCAAAGTTGAACAAAAAAAAATGAAGAAGCAAACTGAGCACAAATTAAAACAAATAAAGTGAGCGATAAAGCCGAGTGATAAAGTCTGCATGGCAGCTATGAGTAGGCAGTAAAATTCATGACACAAAAACAACAACAACAACAACAATAATGGCAACAGCAATGAAGATGCGAACAACAATGATAACAAACACCGAACAAATGGCATAATAACTATAAAAAGCTATGTGCCGTAATTCAATGCTAATTAAAACTTTGTTAGATACGCAGATAAGCAGCCACGACAAGCCCAAAAATATAAAAATGTTTGCCAAAAACAAAAATTGCGAAACAATGGCGAATTTGTTGCAGAGTGATGATGTGGTCGGACAGGCGGCCGTAATGAGTCGACATTGATGGCCAATTGAAAGTTGATGCAGTAAACTGAGGTAGAAGGAAGCCAATGAGTACAGAGTCAATAAGTGTTAAACAAAATTGAGAAAATAAGAAAAAGAACAATAAAAGGATTTTAAGACTTTAACGCATTTCAGGACATGAAAAGTGTACTTCGAAGTTTTGCTGTTTGCTAGAAGCCAAATGCTTATAAAACCTGTAGGGATTTCATACACTTTACAAAAATCCTTCATAAACCCTCTATAGATTAGAATCTCAGTACCTGTTTTCTTGTGCTTTTGTGTACTAAAAAAGAAACGAAATGCGAAAATTACAGATATGTCTGACAGCTTCTCATTGCATGACGACTGTGTTTTGTAAGTATCCAATGTCATGAAGTCAAAACTATGGAACTAAGACTTGGGGTTTACTTGGACGCTGAGATTTGAATCCAGTGGTCGTTTACCTGTGCTTTTTGTACTAAAAAACGATCCAAAGTAATATCGAGAAATTAAATTACAGGAATGTCAGAATGAAAGTCTGTGTAATAGCCTGATGCAGTGGCATATTCAGGGGGGGTTTTGGGGGGTAACCCCCCGAAATATCAGGATGGACTTTAAAACTACATACAAATTAAAAGGCATTTTTTGGCATTTTATGAATATTAAAGAATTACTTTTTGAAACCCACCGAAATATTTTTCTGAATCCGCCCCTGGCCTGAGGCCATGTACCGAAAACTAAGGAACTAAGACCTGAGCTTTGCTTGGACACTGATTAGAGCTCCCATGGTCTTTTTTCTTGTGCTTTTTGTACTAAAAAAATGATTTTAAAATACAAAGATTAAATTACAGGAATGTAGGACTGTTAGTCTGGGTGATAGTCTGAGGTCCTGAAGCCAAAACTAAGGAACTGGGACCTGAGCTTTGCTTGGGCGGTGATTCGAACCCAATGATCGTTTTTCTGTGTTTTTAGTACTTTAAAAAAATTAAATTACAGGAACGTCTGACTGATAGTCTGGGTGATAGTCTGAGGATAAGAAGCCAAAACTAAGGACCTTAGACCTGACTGATTTACCTTAAACTGATTCGAACCCCAGTGGTCGTTTTCCCGTATTTTTTGTATGAAATGAAATTACAGGAATGTCAGACTGAAAATCTTTGTGATAGTTCGAGGCTATGAAACCAAAATTAATGGGCGCTGATTTGAGCCTCAGTGATCGTTTTCCTGTGTTTTTTCTACTAAAAAAAACCATCGCAATGTGCAAAAATTAAAACTATCTCAATGTGTAGCTGCTTCTCATGGAATGGCACATTACGTGAAATTCCAATACCAAGAAACCATCATAATTTACCACCTAAACTTGGATTTTGTCAGAGCAAACTTGGACTTGACGTTTTTCATTTAGACTTTTCTTCATCAAGTAGATAGACAAATAATTCCAAGCCCAGAGAGATGCCAAAAAGATTTCCCAGAAGCTGCCTAAAATCATCACATTGTCTTAAATATTACAGCTGTACCCAGATTGGGAACAAGATTCACAATATCAACAGATTGAGCAACAACCATTCGAACTGTATATCAAGTCCCAAACAGGACTTGTTGAATTAACAGCTCGACTAAATAATTGAGCTATAAATAGTGCCGAAAAACACCCACAATCAGACTTAACCGAATATTTGAGTTGTACAAAGCCTTAGAGAAAACCCTTAAAATTACAACATTTAATACATATTCGAGGTAATTTAGTACAACAGAAGATTCTTCACATAATTAGATAGAAGAAGTTTTTTAACTATAAAAGGTCCTAAAAAAGGGCTTATTAAATCACCAGGTCAACTAGGATTTTGAATTGTATCAAGTTGCTGAAAATTTTTCAAAACACCAGATCAATTTAGAAATTGTAGAAGGTCCCATAGAGATATTTTTAAATCGCTGGATTAATCCAGCTTTTATAGCTAAAAGGTCTAGGAAAAAATAAAAAAAATCAACAGATCTATCCACATATTAAAAAGTCTTTTGTATCTCAGATCTATTCGCAGAAAAGAAACGAATAGAATAGAAAAAGAATAGAAAAGACTTATAAGTCGCTAGAACTAGCCCAATACCTGAGTTGCATAAAGTGTCAGAGAATACACATGAAATCAATAGATCTGATATCAAGATCAAATATTTGAGATGCACTAAATTGCAGAAAAGTCTGAACAAATTTTTAATTTGGACAGAGATTATTATATATTTTTTTAATTTACTCAGACCTATCAACATTAAAACAATTCTAACCTCTGCCTTGGAAATTGATGCTTATGAAATGATTTGGTTGTGTTGAGGTCCATCATGTTCAGTACATTTTAAAGACCGTTCGATCTGAAGTATTTTCCTTCACTTGTAAGCCTCTGCAGTCGTGAGTGAAAAGTGACACACTTGGATCAATTTAGTTCATAGCGATACTACAGAAATGATATCCAGAAAGGATACGAAAAAATCAAAACTCAATGTGACTAGTTCTAAGCCTTTAGGGTCCACCTACACTTCCATACGGATAACACCGTGCGACAAAAATTAAAAAAAATTTTCACAACGGAAAAAATCCATATGGGCGTGCAATTAGAGACCAAACATAGTAATACTGCGTACTCAGTTTTTCATTTCTACATCCTTTGTCCTTTTAAATGGACTTCAAAATTTTGAAGTGTATAAAAAAGAAAAAAATATATAAAAAAATACTTAACCTCGGTCGGCCTCGATAGCTCAGCGGGTAGCGCGCTGGCTTCTCATACCGAGCGCCCCGGGTTCGATTCCTGGCTTGGGCTGGAAAAAACACTCATCTACTTCTGTCGCTATCCACATGAAGGGAATGAGAATTACAAGAATCGCACAAGTGCGCTCTTGGCAGGCAATGGCAAAACCTCCAAGTGTGAAAGAAAAACTGCCCATCGCCGTTCGGATTCGGCGTTAAACTGTAGGTCCGCTCCCCTCCCTTTCCCCATCCGTTTGAAATGTGTGGTGTATCACATGTTGAAAAAAAAAAAAAAAAAAAAAAAAAAAAAAAAAAAGTGTTGCATACGCATTTCAAACGGGTGGAATCTGTGGTATCACAACGGGCCCATTAAGAGGCCTAAGTGTGTCTCATACAGAGGCAGCCACCTCAACCTAACCTAACCTCGTTAGAATATGGCGATATGTATATCAAATGAAAGGGGAAAGGCTCAGGAATTTAAATAAAATTAATTTTTTATCTATTTGCAAAAAAAGGATATGAAAAAGGTCCTTTGAAAATTTTAATCCTTTATATCCTTGAAATTTTATGTAGAATTTTCTTGAAAAGTAAGTATGTTAAAACCCAAAATTTCCTTGATCACGTGTCAAAATGTCATTATTCTCGCTTCATTGATTTTGTATCTTTTTATTATTTAAAATACTGATACTCAAATAAATTAGAATTTTTGTACTTCATTAGAATCGCAGCTTCCGCCTTTTTTTTAATAACTTTCGAACTAATAAAGTTTTGAAATTTTGACACGTGATCAGGGAGTGAGGACTCTTAATCCCTTTCACAACTTCCCTCCTCTATCCTTTCCCTTCTCCTACTCTCCCCCATGTTCATAATACAGAGATCCGAATAGACTGACTGACTTTCTGCCCACCCACACATCATCATCATCATCGTTTTTCCCAGTGTAACCACAACATGTTAAGTTTTTTTTCTCTCTTTTTCAAAAACAAATCTCAAAATTTGTGATATTTATTTTGCATTTATTTTGGGCGAAAACGTGCACAAAATTTTCGTACGTGCACAGTGCGTTGTTTTATTGTAACAACGCTCTTGACTTTTCATATTTAGTTTTGAAGGGGTTTTTTGTTGTTGTTGTTGTTCAGGTTGCAGTGCGCGCTTATCGGAACAGCAAACGTGTAGCGCAATTGTTTGTTTGTTTGTTTGTTTGTTCGGGTGTTTTTGTTTGCTTATGGCTTACGGTGCTGAATGTGTCAGTTGGATCGCGTTTGTTGTATCGCATTTGTTGTGGTTATTTGTGGCTTATCGCGCATAGTTAAGTCGGCTGTGGCAGGAGCGGCCCCATTATGTGCATCGTGTTTTTTTTTTGGGAGGGGATTGTTTAAGATTACATTATTTGTTGTAGGCAGCCTGCAAAGCTAATAATAACGTTCAGAATTCTTTTGGTGCAGCGCAGACTTTAATCGCTGCTTAGCTTTTTTTTTTTGAGAATTCACGTTTAATTGGGTGTAAATATTTGAGAGGAGGCTTTGGTTGAGTGCAATCGTAGTGGTAAATATTGTGAATTGTGTTGTGATAGAAAGAATGAAAGGCAGACCGCTCAGTTGGATGGATTTAGAAATATTGTGGTTTTCTTATGAAATGTTGTCAATACTAATTGTTGGTATGGAAGTTAGGTGGAGTTCTGTGGCTTGAAATCAAATGCATTAACTAATGAATGATGATGACCGGTGCATGTGGATTGAGTCAGAATTTTAACCTTTGATCGTCGGATTTGTGTTCTAACTAACCAAAGAATAATGTTGGTCAGTTAATGCTGATTTAGTTAGAATTGGAATCTATGTTCCTCGGACTTGCTATCAAATGGACTAAGCAATGAATGATGATGATCGGTGGATGCTTATTGAGCCGGAATTCTAACTTCTGATTATTGGAATTTAAGTCAAATGCACTAACTAATGAATGATGATGACCGGTGGACATTGAATGAATGGGAATTTTACCCGTTTGTCCTCAAACTTGGATTTTAAAGCATCAACAAATGAATGATGATAATTGGTTGATGTTGACTGACTGGGAATTTTAACCTTCAATCATCGAACTTGTAGTCAAAAGTACTAAGCAATGAATGATTGTGGTAGGTGAATCCTGATTGAGTCGGAATTCTAACTTCGGATCATTGGAATTGAAATCGAACGCACTAACTTATGAATGATGATGACCGGTGGACATTGATTGAATGGGAATTTTACCCTTTGGTCCTCAAACTTGGGTTTTAGAACATCAACAAATGAATGATGATCGGTTGATGTTAACTGACTCGGAATTTTAACCTTCAATCATCGAACTTGTAGTCAAAAGTATTAAGAAATGAATGATTGTGGTAGGTGAATTCTGATTGAGTCGGAATTCTAACTTCGGATCATTGGAATTGAAATCGAATGCACTCACTGATGAATGATGATGAGCGGTGGACGTTGATTGAGTCAGAATTTTAACCTTTGATCCTCAAACTTGGATTTTAAAGCATCAACAAATGAATGACGATGGTTGGTTGATGTTGGCTGACTGGGAATTTTAACCTTCAATCATTGAACTTGTAGTCAAAAGTACTAAGCAATGAATGATTGTGGTAGGTGAATCCTGAATTGAGTCAGAATTCTAACTTCTGATCATTGGAATTGAAATTGAAAGCACCAACTAATGAATGATGATGAGCGGTGGTCATTGATTGAATGGGAATTTTACCCTTCGGTCCTCAACTTGGGTCTTAATGCATCAACAAATGAATGATGATAGTTGGTTGATGTTGACTGACTGGGAATTTTAACCTTCAATCATCGAACTTGTAGTCAAAAGTACTAAACAATGAATGATTGTGGTAGGTGAATCCTGATTGAGTCGGAATTCTAAGTTCTGATCATTGGAATTGAAATCGAATGCACTAACTAATGAATGATGATGAGCGGTGGTCATTGATTGAATGGGAATTTTACCCTTCGGTCCTCAACTTGGGTCTTAATGCATCAACAAATGAATGATGATAGTTGGTTGATGTTGACTGACTGGGAATTTTAACCTTCAATCATCGAACTTGTAGTCAAAAGTACTAAACAATGAATGATTGTGGTAGGTGAATCCTGATTGAGTCGGAATTCTAAGTTCTGATCATTGGAATTGAAATCGAATGCACTAACTAATGAATGATGATGAGCGGTGGTCATTGATTGAATGGGAATTTTACCCTTCGGTCCTCAACTTGGGTCTTAATGCATCAACAAATGAATGATGATAGTTGGTTGATGTTGACTGACTGGGAATTTTAACCTTCAATCATCGAACTTGTAGTCAAAAGTACTAAACAATGAATGATTGTGGTAGGTGAATCCTGATTGAGTCGGAATTCTAAGTTCTGATCATTGGAATTGAAATCGAATGCACTAACTAATGAATGATGATGAGCGGTGGACGTTGATTGAAGCTTTAAACTTTGATCCTTGGACTTGAAGTCGAATGCAATAACCAATGAATGATGATGGCTGGCTAATGTTGATTTATTCGAAATTCAAAGCCACGGTACCCATTCTTGTGGTCGAAAACACTAATCAACGAATGACAATGTCCGTTTGATGTTGATTGAGTCAGAATTCGAACCTATGATCCTCAGAAAGCACTAACCAATGAATTGTGATGATCGGTTGATGTTGATCGGTTGATGTTGATCGAGTGAAAATATAAATCGGTGACCCTCAAAGTGATAATCTAATGCACTAAAAATCAAATCATTGCAAAATTTTGATGTTGTGTGATACGAGATTCGAACCAAAAACATTCAAACTTTTGTCCTAATACACCAATCACTGAGCTACGCAGTCTAAAAGTTACCTAAATCTATTTTAAGCTTAAGTTATGTGGAACAATTTCAAAACCGTTTAACAGGAAACCTTAAATCTTTTAATATAATTTTTGGGTCACAGCACTTTTTGATATTTTTTACTGTCCTTCCTTCTAGTCCACTCACACATGTACTATGTATGTGTACAGTGGCTTTGGCTTTGCGCAAGATTTATGTATTTTCTTCATTTTTCGATGCCTTGCATGTGTCACACAGCCACACGAATATAACCCAAATACGCACAACAACAACACACGCACAATATGCTCATTATAAATTGTCGCTAAACGGCAGAGAGAATATTTTTGGACGCTTAAGTCGCAGCTAATCCCCAAGTTGGCTTTAATTTTTTGCCGCTTCGCTTGACAGTATTTATATATATTTTTTTGTTGCGTGCGTGCGAGTGGGCGAGTGGATATAAATTTTGTGACTATTACGGTCACTGGCGGATGACTAATAAGTGCAACAAAATTGTCATCGTTGACGTCCTTTTTGGTCAGCGCGCCATTTCATAAATAAAATATTTTCTTGGCCAATTTCGGCGAAGGTGCCAACCGAGATGCGCATAGAAATTTTTGTTAATAACAAATGGCGGCAGCAGTCGTTGTGTCGCTGCTGGTGATGATGATGATGATGAGCATCGTTAGAGCATGACAGCGCGCACAAATCAAACATTATGACAAACTGACACTGCTGATGAGTTTATTAGTTCCAGCAGCGCTGGCGGCTGCGGCTCAATGGGTCGCACGCTTGGCAGCGTCAACAGTTGGGCAGCTGGCCATGTGAAAAATCCATTGTTCGCAGAGGCCGACACGTGCACTGCAGTCAATTGACAAAAATTATTGAACGCAGCGAACGAGTGCCGCAGGCGAAAGAAATTGAAAAGCAAGACAGGCAGTGAATAAATGAATGCTGAGCGAGCTGTGTTGATCGATCGAGTGGGTGGGTCGAGCAGACATCCCATCGACTGGCTGACCTACACGGCCAACTGTTACGATTACTTTGGGCTCGATGTGCGGCTGGTGTTGTTCGTCAGCCAGCGCTGTCGAATCTGACATAAGCCACATAACATATATATACACATATAATATGCACACACATAGACATATAAACATATAAATGCGCATAGTTTGCGACACAGCGGGCGTTCGTGGGCAACGCATAAATTTTCCACCAATTTTGCTTGCGTTTTGATACTTTCGTCGGTTGCCTTCCTACTGCTTTTCATTATGTTTATTTGTCCTATATTTTTTGCTGTGTGGACAAACTCCTTGTTGTTGTTGTTGTTGTTATTGTTATTGTTGCTTTTGTTTTATTTAGCTGCACAATTTATTTATTAATATCGCTAAGTAATGCGTAAAAGCTTTTGGAGCGTATTTTTTGGGCGATTCTTGGACGGCCCACAGTCCTGTCGTTCATTACGTGGCTACGCTGGACAGCTGAACTGCTTCATTATGTTAATAAGTGTTGGCTAAGAAAAAATTCCATGAACGCCTAACAATAACAACAACAACAATTATGCAAATAATAAAAACCAAAATAGAAACAATAACAACAATAATAATGAGACCCATCAAAATGCTTATGGGACTGCGTGCGTTGTGTTGATGATGTTTGTTGTTGTTGTTATTGTACTGCAGAATATAGGTTAAGTGTGTGTTGTTGTTGTTTTATGATGACATACAGCGCTCTAGGGCCACAGTTTGAGACCACCTGCATACAATCGATATTGCTTTGGGGGGGCGTATGAGTAACATTTAACTTCAGTTGCTGCAGTTTTGACAGCGTTCAACAAAAATATGAAAATTCATAAGTTTTGTTAAAAAGAAATTTTAAAAACTCAATATTTCTGCAGTTTTTAGCGACCTAAAACCGAGGCCCCCACTATTGCTGACCATAGTGACAGCAGCCGTTCGCGTCAAAATTGTACCAACCTTGAGCCCATCTTTATACATAAATCAAACTCGCACCAATAATAACAAATAACAAATACAAAAAAAATAAATATTTTTTTGTTATGATTTGCTTTGAGTAATGAGCACTTAAGAAAATCTGTCAAGTATTCAAATTATGGTGAGACGGCAGCAACACCGAAACATTGTCTGTGGCACCTACAGCCGAAAGGTAAAAAATAAATATGCATAAAAAACTGAAAAATAAATTTGAAATAAAAAAACAACATTCACATCGCGTACGCTGCTGTCTGCATAATGTTTTTTCAAATTAAACAAAATGGAAATAAATAAAAAACACTCAAAAGCAGCAGCACAAAGCAAGAACATCGCACTCTGACTGTGTCGGTGCGGTGTTGGCGCTCAGCATCAGCACCAAACAGACACCAACACCAACGCCAAAACCAGCCACAGCCGCAACCTAACAATCAAGCAAACAATCGACGCTGTAAAAACAAACAAACAAATACTTTTAACGAACAGCAACAACAAGAACCACATCATTGAAAATGTGTAGTTAGTGGCATTGCCGGAGGTGGGTCCAAGAGATATGTGAACGAACAAAAAACGTACGAGTGGACAGCAGACAGAGTGGACGCAAACGCACCAAACACTGCGTACAAGTTCAATAGAATTTTTTTTGTATTTCTTACAACAACAACAACATCAGCAACAATAACAACGACAAACGCAGCATTAACGCAAAAGCTTAAGAACAAAATTCGTATTGAATATTTGAAGCGCTGCCGCACTCGATTTTCAATTGTTGTTTTATTCGATTTTTAAACTTTTCAAGATTTTTTTCTTCGATTTTTTTGTTTTTGTATTTTTGGTAAATTTTTGTATTTTTTGCTTTATTATTTTGTACTCGTATTTCTTGCAACAACTTGAAGCTGTCAGGAAGCATAAATTAAGGCGGATTTGTGTCGAAATGCCAGCGCGAAAACGCAATAAGTGCCAAAGCGTTGAGCGTTGTAAACCATAGCGTGAAGCGGGGGGCGGGGGGCGTCGATGCAACAGCATCAGCAGCAGCAGCGGCAGTTGTGCGAGGAAAGTGGGAGGTGCGGTCTGCTGGAGGCGTTGAATGAGACGATGGACATGTGAAACACAAAGATGATTTTGAAAAGTCGACAACAAGTCGACTAAGATTGGACAACAAAACAACAACAAAAAAACTGTTGGATACTACAACAAAAGCAAACAAGTATGGAAAATGACAGAGAAGGTCTATTAAAACAGAAAAAGTACAAAGAAGGAGGAGAAGAAGAAAAAGAAGGAGAAGAAGAACATGAAAAGAAGAAGAAGACGAAGAGGGTACAGATAGAGATAGAGATAAGGATAGAGATAGATAAAGAGATAGAGAGAGATATAGAGATAGAAATATAAATAAAAAAAGAAATTGAATTTGAAAAAGAGAGTTAGAGTTAGAGATAGAGATGGGGATAGAGATGGGAATAGAGATAGGGATAGGGATAGAGATGGAGATAGTAGAGATAGAGATATGAAAAGAGATAAAGATAGGGATAGAAATAGGGATAGAGAGATGGAGATAGAGATAGAGATAGAGAGAGAGATAGAGAGAGAGATAGAGATAGAGATAGGGACAGGGATAGGGATAGGGATAGGGATAGGGATAGGGATAGGGATAGGGATAGGGATAGGGATAGAGATGGAGATGGAGATGGAGATGGAGATGGAGATGGAGATGGAGATGGAGATGGAGATGGAGAAGGAGATGGAGATGGAGATGGAGATGGAGATAGAGATAGAGATAGAGATAGAGATAGAGATAGAGATAGAGATAGAGATAGAGATAGAGATAGAGATAGAGATAGAGATAGAGATAGAGATAGAGATAGATATAGAAATAGAGATAGAGATAGAGATAGATATAAAGATAGAGGTAGAGATAGAGATAAAGATAGGGATAGAGATAGAGATACAGATACAGATAGAGATACAGATAGAGATAGATATAGGGATAGAGATAGAGACAGAGATAGAGATAGAGATAGAGACAGAGATAGAGATAGAGACAGAAGCAGAGGTAAAGGTATAGGTAGGTAGAATAAGAAGAAGCACACAACCTATGCAGAGAATTCTCCCTGATCTCCCATTCGCCACGTTCTACTATCGTCATTCGGTCGACCGGTTTTTCCCAGCACATTGTTGTAGTCACAATGTAGGTTGTCATTTACATTTTAAACTTCAATGAATCTTTAATTACCGCAATTATTTTCAGAGAAATAAATGATGCATTTTAAATGCTAAACATTTTAAAAGTTTCAAGTATACTGACCGAAACGACTTTCAGTCAACTTGCCAGTGTTAGCTTGTTGCGCTTTGCCGCCCTGCCGACTTGGCAACCCTCTCGTCGTTATATACATAGCTACAAATATATGTTTTAATAGCTGCTGTCAGTGTTGCTTATTGTGCGTGTATTAAATAACAATAACAACAACAATGACACATTAAATAAGCACAAAACTGCTCATCGTTGAAGCAGAAAGCAGCAAAAGAGAAAAAAAGTAAACGAACCATTTGCCAGAGCAACCATACTTATTAGCCTAATTACAAATGGTTTCGAGATCTGCGGCATAATTCAGCCACAGTTAGCAACACAAACACACAAATACACACCTACACACACACACATACACGCACACATTTTAGGCAATTCGGCGTTCTTAATACCAATGCCAATGCCCATGAATTATTCTAATTGCCCTCTTGGCGCTGGCAATGCCATTATTTTGGCCAACGCCACCGACAGCCTTACCGACCGACACTCTGCACGTCGCAAAGGCTGTGCTCCCGCGTTGTGCCATAAGTACTTTAATTGTTTGGGAAAACATTATTGGAAAAGTTGCGCCATTAAGTCACACACATTACAAATCGATATTTATTTCGATTCTCTTGTCGCGCACTTGTAATTGTAATTTGCCTGCCTGCAAAATTTACATATAAATTCAGTCATAAATATTGACGCAGCCATTTTAAAGCGTACGGCATGCAGCCGTGCTCGTGTGCCCCCGCCCAGCACCATTCGTCGCTCTCTAAGACCCACTCGATTTATTGGCGCGCGCCTCCACCCCACGCATTAAGCTTTTGTCTGTCTCTCAAGCCGCACTTCTTACCCAGCCAGCAAATTTGTTGGAAAGTTGAGTGCGTGTCGTTGAATTGATTTTTTCCTTTGTTAATGGAAATAATTAGGGGGTTTTGTAAATTATTTTAACAGGTTTTTTTATGGCGCTCACAAGTAGACAGTGAGTCTAGATTCAGTCAGCCACTCAGCCATGTTGCTGACGGTTTGCGGTGAAGGCAGCTTTGATGGAGGGTTCAAATTGTCTGATGTTTGATGCTTTTTAGGTTCATTCATTCATTCATATAACATATGCATGCCGATCTGCTTTTGAGAATGGAATTTTTAATAATAGAAATCGATGAGGTATTAACATATAATTGGATATCTTTGGATCCCTTCAATCATTCGTTGATTCATCTATTGGGTTCATAGTGGTAAGGTACAATTTTGGTCTGATGGTGTATTACTTGTCTTGAAATTGTACTCATGATTATTTTATATTTTTTATATTTTTATATATATTTTTTTAAGTCAGAAAGGTCTTCTTAGATCAAAAAGGCTACGCAGAATAAAAATTCCAGGAATAGTCTGGGGAGAGGGAACTCCAAGATTGAAACTTTTCACTTCAGTAAGCTTATTGATCTCTTCTTTAAGAACAAAAACTCGCCTCAGTCTTTTTTCCTAATGAACTGATTAGACCTTCAAATTCGATCCCTTCTTTTCTGAGCAGAAGTAGAAGGTAGATAGCAGTGGCCCATTTAAGCTATAAAGGCCCATTGTGGTACCAACATCAATCGAGCTTAAGTTCATTGAACCAATTTGAGCTCCTATCGAAGCCTAGTAGACAGAGAATAGTCCTGTCAACTAGATCTTCAAGATTGTGGAAGAAAAAGTTGCCTAGGCAAGTCGTTCTTCTTCTAGAAAGTGGAGCCTACTTAGGCCATAAAGGATCATTGTGATACCAACATCAATCGAGTTTAATTTCGCTCACTCTTTGTACTAATTTGAGCTCCTAATGAAGCCTAGTAAACAGAGAATAGTCTTATAGATTAGATCTTTAAGATTGTGAAAGAAGAAGTTGCCCAGATGATAATAGAGGTCAAATACCATCATCAGTTTCTGGCCGTAGAAAATCTTTTTGGCCTTCTGATTTCACACTCTCATCACCCTAATTCCATTTCCTGAGTTGAACTCTTAATTTTTTAAGCAGAAATCAGCAGTCTCTTCCCTGTGTGAATCAAACTGATCTCCCAATTAGACTTTTTAATTTTCTAGACACAGAGCCCTATGAGACTCTTTTCCGAGCAAACCAATTTCACCTTTTGGTTCCAATTTTCTATTCTAATGAAATAAAAACTCATATCGATTTGGCTTTTTCTGAAGAAGGAAAACACATTAGTTCTTTGCCAAAGTGAACCACTTTGACCTCCTGATTTGACTTCTTTTCTGACTTAATCAATTTGATCTCCTCATTCGAACTCTCAATGTTTAATGCAAAGAGATCTATCAGTTACTTTTCTGAATGAACCAATTCTTCTTCTTCTTTCCTTCCAATTCTTCTTTTCTTCCAATTCTTCTTCTTCTTCTTCTTCTTCTTCTTCTTCTTCTTTTCTTTTCTTTTCTTTTCTTTTCTTTTCTTTTCTTTTCTTTTCTTTTCTTTTCTGAACCAATTCAACTCTCTGATTGATTGGACTTCTTTCCTAACTAAATTAATTTGATCAACTCACTCAACTTCAAGTTTTGCGCAAAGAAACCCATCAGTTTCTTTCTTGAAAAATTTGAAGATATGAGAATATGCAAGCCACTAGTCTTGATTTCTGAGGAGGGAAAACTCTTTAGTCACTTGCCTGAGTGAATCAATGTGTCTCTCTGATTGCACTTATTTTCTGATTCTTCTTCTTCTCCTTCCCAATTTGATCTCCTTCTTTGGTTCTGAGTAAAACCAATTTGATCCAATGATTCGACTAATTTTCTGATTAAATCAGTGTGATTTCTTGAGAGAATGATTATTAAGATTCTAAAGAGAAAAATTGCATCAGTCTCTTTTCTAAGTGAACCAATTTCATCTCCTGATTTAAGTTCTATACATCTGACAGTAGGAAACCCATGATTAATTCCGGCGGAAAACACATCAGTCCCTATCAACTATCTTAATTTCTAAGGTGATGAGCAGGGAAAGGATTTTGAGGACCTAAAAACCTATAAAAAAGGCAAAATAAAATAGCAAAAAAGGCACGGAAAGGCACTAAAAACTGCCAAAAAGGCAGAAAAAGGCACTAAAAACTGCATAAAAAGGCAAAATAGGGCATTAAAAATCTAAAAAAAAGGGGAAACGGTATGTATTTTTTAATAATTTTATATCATCTGACGTATGCAACATACAATATTTATACCTCGTTTTTTGTAAAAGAAAAGGAACATCAAGGTTTTCAAAGATAGTTTAAAAATTAAAACTACGATATTTTAATTGAAATGTAGGCACATATTTTAAATTCATATTTTAACTTCTCATATAAAAGCATAAAAGCCGTACTTGTATCACAAAAAATAAATAAATAAAAGAAAGAATTTCAGCACCTCTCTCAGCACCACCCAACTCTGCTATTTTTGCGCTAACCGAACTTTTTGATTTTGGCATGTTTTTTCTTTAAATTTTCCACTGCACAACAAAAAATAACGGCTTAGGAATGATCAAATCAATGTAAAAACATCGATAAGTTAACGAAATTGCAATGTTGCCACTTAATTTTTTTTTAGTTTAAGGTATTTTTGCGAAACAAAAGGTGAAAAATATTAAAAACGAAAGAAAAATAAAAAGGCCCTCGACAAATCTTGAAAAAGGCATTTTGTGGCTTTTATAGGTAAAATAACTAGGCACTAAAAAAGGAGTTCATGGGTGAAAAAACCAAACTGCCTTTTTAAGGCAAAAAAAGGCAAAATAAAAGTGGTATATTTCTAATCAGGAGGACCTAATTCGTGCTCTTTTTCAATCAGAAATGCTCTATCTAGCAGCAAACAAAAAAGGCAATTTCCACAAAATCCTTTCGCTGGTGATGAGACACCTCAGTCTATTTGCATTTGTCTCCATTTTTTGATGTTCCCAGTGAGTTGCGGTATTGAGCTATGTTCACGACTTTTTATTGGCTCCATTAACATTCAACTTGTACGACAGGAGGCTTAAGATCAAAGCTATCTGAACTTTCCATTCCACCAGATTTTCTAGACATATATTACTATAAATCTATTATCCAACTGACACGACATGGTCAGGTACCATAACTTGCCATTTAATATTTTTATATGAGTTCTTTGTATAAGACCAGGAAATCTATCACCTTCCAACTCTTATAATAGAGATTTGAGGCTTAAGGCTCACCACAACCTGTTGTTCATGTCATTGTTTTTAAGATCTATAAGATCTCTCTCTACATACTTATATAAGGAACGTGATAATATCCAAGAGAGAGATAGGTTAGGTGTCTCTAGAGCAGCGCTTGAATAAGTTGCATCAAACCAATGCAAAATCGTTTGACACGCTCATTAATTCAGATTTGGTTTGTGCCGGTCGTGGGCCATAATTAATTAGGCACACGAAAAATCAATATTTCGATTTGTTCCATTGTAGGCATGGGAACAGTGGTGCGTGACTGCGTAATTGGTTGAACTCAGCGACCGTTTCAACTCGTTGAGCTTCAGCTGATTGGCGTTGAATTTGGATTAGTTATGTTTTCAGTTCGTAGGCCAAAGTTTGGCTCAATGCTCTCAAAGTTGTTCGTGTCGTTAATTCAAAGTTGATAATTTGAGTGTGTAGTTAAATCGGCGATTTTTTTTTACAATATAAAAATACGAAGCAGCTGTTGGGGCATCTTTTAACTTTTCTTTTTATGCTTTGGTAGTTTACAATTTCGAATGGTTTTGAATTGTGATTTCTTTGTGGGTTTGCAGTGGGGTTTGACTTTTGGAAAGATCTTCCAAGATTGAGTGTTGATTTCAAAAAGATTCGATACCAAGAATGGTGTCACTATTTTGATGTCTTGTTGTGCTAATTTTCTCAACTTCCTTTTTCCTTACTTAATTTTTAAAACTAATCAAATGTAGCAAATGTGGCTTCTGATAGCCTTCAGGAGAAAAATATGGAGAGAAATATGGTTCAATCCAGTCAAGGATACTCCAAGGCTTTCAATAACTCTTTGAATAGATTTCATAATAATTTTTAATAATTGACTGGCACGACAGCCCGCTTACGCGAGACTAAGGCCTAGCTTCCCGCAACCACCCGTGTTGTGCTTGTGAATTTGTACGCGGGTGGAAGGGACCTACAGTTTTATGCCGGTTCCGAACGGCAGGTTGGGAGCACTTTCATAAGCAATTTGAATAGATAGATTTCATGAATGAATAGATTTCATACCATTTCTTAATTACTCATAGAAAAGTAGGTTATGCTATGAAATGTAAAACATTAGAAGGTCCAGTCAGTTCAAATTTCAATAAATGATCATATGGAACCATTTTACAAAATAAGAAAAACAACCTCATTTACAACATATTTAATTTTATATTTAATTTGGCTTTAAAAGCCTAAAATTTAGTTTAAACATTCAAATCGTAAAAGATTTGCTTTCAGAAAGCAATTCAGAAAAATAATCAAAAAACCCATCTAGTCATTTCAAATCCGTTGGGCATTTTAGTGTTAAGACAAAGCTGACAATGAGGTTTGTGATTCTAAAATAAATATTGAATAGCAAATAAAGGCCTCGAATGCGAACCAAATGAAGGCTGGCCAACCCTAATGAAATCGACCGGTAAATATAAATGCAACAATAACAACAATGCAACTATGTAGCAATAGTCAACCATTTCATGGGACGACGATTATCGGGCAAATGTCAACTTTTACGTAAGCCAAATGAAAGGAATTTATTTTGTTGTTGTTGTTGTTGTTTTTGTTGTTGCTGTAACACCAACTCAATACTATTTGCCAAATGTAATCAATATTTTGCTTTTAACATTTCTCTAACAACACTTAACACAGAAAGTCACACACACACACACACACACTTACAGCAAGTCACGCACATGACTTTGCCTGTGTGTGCGGGTGTGCGTGTGTCAGTGTGCGCTCAACTACATAATTGCTCAGCACAACAAAAAAAATAAAAAAAATAAAATAAAAATTACACAAAAAAACACAAAACAGAAAATAGAAACAACAACAACAAGCACGCTAACGAGTAGTGCAATAGATGCCAATACGCCAATGTGCCAATATCGCAACAGCCATAATAACAACAACAACAACAAGAATAATAACGAACAAGAAAACTGGCAACCTGAACCTAACCCAATCAACTAAAAAGTCGCCTCGTTGCGTTTCAGTTTGTTACGTTGCCTTGTGTTGCTGTGTGTTGTGTTCTTGTAGTTATAGTTGTTGTTGTTGTTTTAGTTGGCTGTTTTCTATCGAAAAAACGTTGAACCGTTTAGGCAAACAAGACAGACTGACAGACAGACAGACTCACAGACAGACAGACTCACAGACAGACAGAGAGACTGACAGTCAGATTAGCAAACGAACGATGGCAATGTCTAACGTTTTGTTGTTGTTATTGTTGTTGTTGCTGCTGCTGCTGCCGCCAACAGTTTATCGCACTTACTTATCTCTGACTTGTAGTGGAATACATAAATGAAAATAAGCAACGTCGCAAAGGGTGAGAGGGAACAGGCGGCGACAAAAATCGAAGAAGCAAAAATTGCGCTACATGCACACTTGACATAAGTGCGACAACAACAAAAGCTGCAACAACTATAATCAAATTAAATTGCTTTGAGCGTTGTGAGGGCAACAGGTACCCAAGCTGCAGCGGCCAAAGAAGAAGAGGAAGACAAAAGAAGCATGAAGAATCTTAAAGCAAAAAGTACAAACTATATAAATTACGAGACGATTAATGAATAGGAAGAGAAAGAGAAAAACCACATAAAAAAGTAAAATGAGGACGTAAAGAGGGAAGAAAGTTCAAAATATTTAAAGGAAAGGAGAGGAAAGGAAAATAAAGGAAATGAAATGAAAATAATGAAAAGAAATGAAATGAAATTAAGGAAAAAAGAAAATAAAACACAAGAAAAGGGAGCGAAAGGGAAGGAAACGAAAGCAAAGCAAATAAAGGTAAATGAGAGAACGTAATAAAATAAGATAAAATAAAATAAAACAAAATAAAATAAAATAAAATAAAATGAAATAAAAAAATTAAATAAGGTAGAATAAAATCAACTAAAATTAAATAAAATAAAGTAAAATATAATAAAATGAAATAAAATAAAATAAAATAAAATAAAATAAAATAAAATAAAATAAAATAAAATAAAATAAAATAAAATAAAATAAAATAAAATAAAATAAAATAAAATAAAATAAAATAAAATAAAATAAAATAAAATAACATAAAGCAAAAAAATTAAATAAAATAAAATAAAATGAAATGAAATGAAATAAAATAAAGTAAAATAAAATAAAATAAAATAAAATAAAATAAAATAAAATAAAATAAAATAAAATAAAATAAAATAAAATAAAATAAAATAAAATAAAATGAAATAAAATAAAATAAAACAAAATAAAATAAAATGAAATAAGATAGAATAAAAAATCTAAAAAAAATTATATTAAAGAAAAGCAAAGAAATGAAAAGAAAAGAAAAGATAAGAAATGAAAAGAAAAGAAATGAAAAGTAAAAAAAGAAAAGAAACGAAAAGAAAAGAAAAGAAAGGAAAAGGAAAGGAGAGGAAAGGAAAGGAAAGGAAAGGAAAGGAAAGGAAAGGAAAGGAAAGGAAAGGAAAGGAAAGGAAAGGAAAGATACGAAATGAAAGGAAAAGAAATGAAAAGGAAAGAAATGAAAAGAAAAGAAAAGAAAAGAAAAGAAAAGATAAGAAATGAAAAGAAAAGAAAAGAAAAGAAAAGGAAAGAAAAAAAAAAATTTAAGGAAAGGCATGGAAAGAAACCACAGCAAAGGAAATGTAAAGAAAAGAAAGAAAAGGAATGCAATGGTAATAAAAGAAAGTGAAAAGTTATACAAAAAGTCAGTAAGCAAAAATTAAAATTTGAAAGAAATGGCAAGAAAAGAGCTTAAAAGGAACTAGAAGGAATGGAGGAATAGATTGGCGCAGAGAAAAGAACAGAAAAGTTAGAAAAAAAAGCGGAGAAAAAATCTACTGGTTTTGAAAGGACAATAAAGGGAAACAAAGCAAAGTCAAGGAAAAGTAAAGAAAAGAAAGAGAAGGAAAGGTAAGTTAAGGAAAGGGATGGAAAGGAAAGCAAAGAAAAGCAAAGAAGCGGAAAGGTAAAGAATGAAAAGGAATTGAATGGAAAGAAAAGACAGTGAAAAGTTATGCAAAAAGTTAGAAAATGAAGGTGAAAAGTTAAAAGGAAAGGCAAGAAAAGGATTTAAAAGGAACCAGAAGGAATAGTAGCGCAGAGGAAATAATCAAAAAGTTAGAAAATAGAAACGGAAAAAAATTCTTTTGATATCGATAAGAAATTTTGACTGCACAGCGCGTCAAGCGTTCAAAAATAATTTTTTGTCGTTTGGTTTAGGTTAGGGTTGATTGCCAGATCCTCTAACTATCTCATGGATCGTTTTAACCACTGAATCACTTTGACAATAAATCTAACAACAACAACATAAATAATAATTTTAGAATAAATGCAAAAACAACAACCCACCCAGTCTGTCTTAAACATATAATTAACTGTCAAACACAACAATACAAATAACAACAACAACAAAAACAACAATACACACTTTATGGCCCATGTGACCGACTTTTAAGCGATTGCAATTGTTGTTGCATTTTACAAAACATTTGTATGCGCCTTAAATGCGCAAACGCTTTGAATTTTACAACATTTTGATAGTTTTTTTTGAATTTTTTTCTTGCACTTTGTTTGCTGCTTGCAAGCTAATTGCCTATTAAAAACTAGCCGAAACTCTATTATTTTCCACTCAAAAGTCACAAATCCGAATGGGTGGGAGGAAAACGCCAGCACTGACTTGACGTGCGGACAGACAGCGACACACACACGACATGCATTCACAGTGCGGCACATTGCGATGCCGAGTGCAGTGCGGACGAATTTATTGCGAAAATTTGCTCAACTTGCAAAGCTTAGAGACAACGGCGAATACTTTGCCGTTGGCTTTTGGCTGCAGTTTGAAATCATACAAAATTGTGTATGCCAGCCAGCCAGTCATCCACCCACGCACACGCACAGGCAGAGTGAGACATAAAACGCATATGTACGCTGAAAGCAGCGTTACTCAAACTTTTGAAGTTGTTTTAGTGCACAAAACCTTCATAGAGTTGCAAAGCTTATCATAGTTACTTAAGAATTTCAATGCAATTTAGCAAAGAAAATACAAATTTATTAAAAATGAAGTTCTAATAGCACTATGCACAAAGTTTGGCAAACGCTGCTTACAAACAAAACACTGAAAAATGTAAAACTAACCGAAAACCTATACCAACTTTTTTCACATTGGCTGCGCACACACGCAGAGCAGCAAGTGCCTGTCTGTCAGACATAAATACAAATACTATATACATATAGATTTATGTGAGATGTGTTTTTGCGCCGATGCTTATGTCACGAACATATTGCAGGCATTAGCAATTTATTTATTTATTTATTTAAATTCATCAATTAGAGTACAACTCAAATAGATTACTAAAAGCTAGGGTATATATATTATGTACATAAATATGATATGTTAATTACAATTAATCGCAACTCAAAAAGTGTGACAGCAGAATTAGTTTAGACTTAAAACTCTCTCTAGAATTACAAAATATATCTAAATTTTTACAAAATTGGTTTGTCTGCCTTAGGCAGCGTGTAAGCGGTTCGTTAAGACTAGTGTCCGACCGAATATTCGGTTTCGGTTTCGGTTTCGGTTTCGGCCCAAATAAGTGGTTTCGGTTTCGGTTTCAGTTTCGGCCAAAAAATGGCCGAAAAGCCGAAACCGAAACTTTCTACAAAATTTTTTTACATTTTATTGTGTAGCAGATATATAGTGAAAGGAGGAGTAATTTGGATGCCCCCAATGTAAATAAACTTTTTTTTAGCATATAATATTAAATTATTTAATTTTGAATATTAGGGAGTAAGGTATGAAAGGGTGATTTTTTCATGTTTATGTTTTTAAAATATGAATAAATTGTTTTTATTAATAAGTATTTATTTATTTATGTTATGTTTGCTCTTTATTTACTTAATGTAAAATTCGTTTGTTGAAAAATAATGCTTGATATGGTGATTTTTATTTTAACTAGAAAGTTTCGGTTCGGTTTCGGTTTCGGCCGAATATTAAAAAAAAAACCGAAACTCGGTTTCGGTTTCGGTTTCGGCCCAAAAAAGTGGTTTCGGTCGGACACTAGTTAAGACTAAAGTTAGTCTTATGACAAGGTAGGTAGAACATGTTGTTAAATCTGAGGCCACGTGCGGGACAATTGAAAAGTATTAACTCAAGCAAGAAGTGGCATTTGATATGGCTAGTGACTATGTCTCTAATAAACATTACCGAGGAAATTTTTCTTCGCATTTCTAATGTCGGCAAAGCTAGCAAAAGGCATCTACTTTTATATTCAGGCATAATAATTTTCCAACGGAGAGAGTGAATGGCATATCTAGTGAAGCGTTTCTGAATCTTCTCGATCCTTAACGAATAACCCGAATAGAATGGATCCCAAATGATGCTGCAATATTCTAGGTTCGATCTTACGAATGCAAAATACAAACTCTTGAGAGTAAAAACATCCTGGAACTCATTTGAATTTCTCATTACAAAGCCGAGCATGGACCTAGATTTGGTAATCATAAAGTCTATATGTTTAGAAAAGGACATTTTCGAGGAGAAGATGACTCCCAAATCCTTCTTTTCGTAAATTTTTGTGAGGATAACATTGCCTATCTTGTAATGGCAATTAATCGCGACTTTACGTCTACTGAAAGACAGACACTGGCATTTACCAACATTAAGTGGCAAAGAGTTAGCATCACACCAAGAATGCAGTTTTGATAAGTCCTCTTGAAGGTTAATGCAGTCAGATACGTTCTCTATGCGACTATATATTTTCAAGTCATCTGCGTACATCAGACAACGCGACGTCAAAAAGACGTCTGGAATATCATTGATAAAGATCAGGAAAAGTAACGGCCCAAGATGGCTGCCTTGAGGCACACCTGAGGTGACGTTAATGATATCCGATTTTGTATTGTTTATACGAACGAATTGGGTCCTATCGGTTAGGTACGATGCAAACCACTTAAGCATACTTGAATGAAATCCAATTGATTCCAACTTTGCAAGAAGGATTTTGTGACTAACCCTGTCGAAAGCTTTCGAAAAGTCAGTGAATATGACGTCGCATTGTTGACCTGTTTCAAATTGTTTTAAGACAAAATTAGAGAATAAGGCCAAGTTTGTAGAAGTGGATTTACCCTTTATAAAGCCGTGCTGATAAGGCGATATGATCTCTGAAATATGGAAGAAAATCCTATCATAAACAAGTTTCTCGAAAAGTTTGGGTATACTTGAGATTTTGCAGATCGGACGATAATTTGAAATATCTGACTTGCTCCCAGATTTATGGATAGGCATAATAAAGGATTTTTTCCAGTCCTGTAAAAACTCCCCACACCGCAGGGATTTATTAAAGATTATTGACAATGGGAGGGCTAACGCTGGTGCACAATTTTTTAATAAAATAGGTGGAAAACCATCTTCTCCTGAAGTTGGGTCATTTGGCAAGATCGCAAGGCCATCTAGAACTTCATCAACTGAGAGTTGTAAACCCTTAAAGACAAGTGCGCTGCTATCTATGTTATTGTCAGTTTCGATTTCAGATTGAGGAACATAAACTGATCGAAAGAAACATGCAAAAAAATTACAAATTTTATCAATATCCGACGATGATTCTCCCAAATAATGCATCATGTCTGGGATTCCAGTGTCTTTCTTTTTGCTGTTTATAAACTGCCAAAAACGCTTACTATTTGCCCTTATTTCACTCTCTACATTAAGGATATAGTGGTGATATAAGAACTTGTTCAGAGTATCAAACTTTTTTTGCAACCGACTGTATATTGCATAAAGTTCTAAATTTTTGTTTGATTTGCGATACAGTTTGTATGCTTTAGTTTTTTTATTGTTGAGATTTATAAGTCTGGAGTTATACCAGATCGGCTTGGAACGACTCTTTACTGGTACAACAGGAACGAACGTGTTAATGGCCGCCTTCAAATTGTCTCGAAATACGTAGTAGGCTTGTGATAATTGGGGCTTGTTAAGGGCAGATTCCCAATCAACTGAATTTAATGAACGTGATATGTCATTGAATTCGGCTTTAATGAAGTTATAGTTCTTACAAGAATTAATGACTGATTTGATATAGTTTATAAGTTTAAAGCTCACACATAATGCTTTATGGTGGATAGAGTTAGGAAGAGGGGGTGAAGAAATGGGCTCGACATCAGATTTTAGATCGCTGGTTATAAAAACTAAATCAAGTATACGATTGATGTCGTTATGAACACTGTTAACCTGACAGAGATTAAACTCAGCAAAAGTGTCGAGTACCTCGCATTCACTCTCGCTTGATACATTATATGGTAATAATTGCTTAACATCCTCATCAAAACACCAATTAACATTGGGTAAATTGAAGTCACCCAATATTATGATATGTTGATTGTGGTTTAGATTATTTAATATGGTGCAACAGTTACTTATATGCGTTTTATACAATTCGTTTGGACTTAATGGTGGAATGTAACTTACAGAAATGAACAATTCATGAGATTTTTCTATGACAATTTTAACAATAATTTGATCAATATCTAAACGACCCTGGTCTGAGCACGTATCAGAGGATAGGGTAATTTGCGTACTGGGCAAACTCGAACGAACAGCAACAAGTACGCCACCGCCTTTAGAGAGACCGGAATTTGCAGCTAGTTGAGATGTTTGAATTTGCTGCGCCACTCTGTGCCAAAACAAGCAACTTGAGACCGTTGGGACTTTTTTCTATGCAGGGAGAGGGGGTCTAAATTTTCATAGAAACTGGTGCACTTGTTTCTAAAAACTTGTTGGATTTTTAGCACCACAAAAACTATCTCCTGTTTGAGGATTTGCCAAAGCAGACCACATACTGGGTGCCTTTTTCTTCCCATGAAGGTCCTAAGGTCATTTGGAGGTCTGTCACCATAGTCACTATATCACCCATTATATCTTAAGAAGAAGTTATTCTTTAAAGAATGAATAAAAATTTCTTTGACTAATTTTTAGTTCGTTCTCTCTTTGTATGAACATGTTGTCCCAGAATGCTCATCTTTCTTGAAGCCAGAGGCAAACACTCACACACAATGAGTTCAGCTCTCTCGGTAATCTCGAAGAACAGTCTTCGACATGGTTTTAATGGGTCAAGTATCTCCTGAAATTATCATCAATGCAGTCAGGCATCCAAGAGCTCTCCGATCAAGTCTAAGAACCTTTACGGCATTGCATCTCCTCGATCAAAGCAAAGAGCTCTTCCACCTTTGCAGCCCCTGTTCAAAGCAAAGAACTCTTCAGCCTTTGCAGCTCCCGTCCAAACAAAGAACTCTTCCACCTTTGCAGCCCTCCAATTAAAGTTAAGAATTCTGCCACCTTTGCAGTCCGCCGATCAGAGAAAAGAACTCTTCCACCTTTGCAGCCCCCGTCCCCGATCAAAGCAAGGAACTCATCCACCTTTGTAGCCACCGGATCAAAGCAAGGAACTCATCCACCTTTGTAGCCTCTCGATCAAAGCTAAGAATTCATCAACCTTTGCAGTCCGCCGATCAAAGCTAAGAATTCTTTCACCTTTGCAGTCCGCCGATCAGAGAAAAGAACTCTTCCACCTTTGCAGCCCCCGTCCCCGATCAAAGCAAGGAACTCATCCACCTTTGTAGCCTCTCGATCAAAGCTAAGAATTCATCAACCTTTGCAGTCCGCCGATCAAAGCTAAGAATTCTTTCACCTTTGCAGTCCGCCGATCAAAGCTAAGAATTCTTCCACCTTTGCAGCCCCCGTCCCCGATCAAAGCAAGGAACTCATCCACCTTTGTAGCCTCTCGATCAAAGCTAAGAATTCATCAACCTTTGCAGCCCTCCAATTAAAGTTAAGAATTCTTTCACCTTTGCAGTCCGCCGATCAGAGAAAAGAACTCTTCCACCTTTGCAGCCCCCGTCCCCGATCAAAGCAAGGATCTCATCCACCTTTGCATCCCCCGATCAAAGCAAAGAATTCTGCCCTTTTGCAGCCCCCCTCCCCGATCAAAGCAAGGAACTCTTCAGCCTTTGCAGCCCTCGTCCAAACAAAGAACTCTTCCATCTTTGCAGCCTTCCGATCAAAGCTAAGAATTCTTCCACCTTTGCAGTCCGCCGATCAGAGAAAAGAACTCTTCCACCTTTGCAGCCCCCCTCCCCGATCAAAGCAAGGAACTCATCCACCATTGTAGCCACCCGATCAAAGCAAGGAACTCATCCACCTCTGTAGCCGACCGATCAAAGCAAAGAACGCTTCCACCTTTGCAGCCTTCCGATCAAAGCTACGATTTCTTCCGACTCTGCAGCCCATTGGTACCTTTAACTATCATCTCACCCAACTGTCACCTAGACCTCTGACATTTGCATCGCTTAGTTCAATTCTTGCCGTCGGTCCACAAAAGTCTTGTTCTGACCTCTTCTTAGTTAGACCATCTGTCATTTTAGCTAGGCCGCCTCTTCTTCTTGTTCTTGTAAGCGTGACAAGTAACATAGCATAACATAGCTTCAGCTACCGAGACTTCACTTACTACAAAATCTGTCGAGGCCAACTGCTTGGCATCTTTCGATGCGTTGGTGTGCATCCCAACAGACCCCTCTCCATTACGAGAGTCTTATCATCTAAACTGGCTAATCTCTTGGCCCTTTGCGATCCTTGTTGTCTTAGTGATTTGACTGTTTCTGCCTTGGTTTACTATTCAAAACTCGTCCTTAGTGATCATTAGTTGGTTCGTGGATGACAACCTAATTCTATGGCACCACTGAGATAGTAATTCCAGTCACCTGAATGTGCCAAGCAGAGCCATCTGTATGTAACCAGGACTCCTCTAAATTCCAGCTGAGAACACGCTCTGTGAAAAATCAGGCAACTCCTTAAGGTCAGATGAGATTTTACTTTGAAAAAAAATGCTAATACAAGAAAACGTACTTACATTTTAGAGATCCCAGGATCTGACATTCTTCGGCGCTGTGGAAGTCACTGGATCATTATAAGTGTTGTATCATTATAAGTGCAGTGGGCAGCTCGCTTGCTTCTCATACCAGAGGCCGTAGGTTCGATTCCTAGCTCGGGTCAGTGAAACGCTCATCTACTAACCCCCTTCCCCATTGGCTTGAAATGTGTGCATGTAACATATGTTGCTGTAAGACAGTGTTCCATACACTTTTCAAGAAATATGTTATATGTTAAATATGTGGGCCTCACAATAGGCCTTCGAGTGTGTCTCTTACAGCCTTCTCAACCTAACCTTAGCTGAACGTTTTTTAGAAATTTTTTCTTTTTTTTGACTAAACATGCACTCAAAAAATTTAATTTTCCAATTCAAATTAAATCGTTAAACAAATTTTTGTCAAAGAGAACGAATTCCGGAACATTCCGGTCAATTGCTGGTACAGTGGCGCACACAGAATTTAATTTGGGGGGAGGGAGTTGGCATACAACTTTTGAGCCGAATACCATTCGAAACCATATTTTGTACCAGCATTTTTTATGTTTGGGGGGAAGGGGGTTGAACCCCAAAAGCCCCGTGTATGCGCCGCTGGGCTGGGATAATATGAAATAAATTCTACGAGTTGTGTCTTCAGTTATAACCGACCATTTCTTTAGTCCTGTCAAGCAGGTCACTTTTCAAATTGTCTTCTTCCTTCCAGTCTTAAATGGTTTGCTGTAGTCCTCAACTTAGTGGGGTTCTGATCATTCCAAGGTTCGTTTGGCTTCGTCGGTTTTAATTTAGTCAGAGACTTTCTTGTTCATGGCCATTCTTTCAGAACTTTTTGGTATTAACTAACTTGGTTACAGGTTGTTATGGCCAGTTAAGTAAGAAAGTATTCGCTGTCGCCTATAAGGCAAACATATCTCTTTGAAAAAAGTGCCAAGTCCTGGGCCCGAATTCCACAAAAACATATAGCAAATATTTAGCATATTAAGTGTAGTCCAACAATCTAAGGTCACCGACCGCCGGTTTGCCACATCGCCGATAACACTCGATAACACTTCAACTCTCTTCAATAGCAAACCACTGTTTAAACAGAATGCTTGGCTTTTTGGTCAGTGACCTCAGCGTCATATCGCTTGATCTATAAATTATCGGTTGCGCTCGAGTGGCCACTTACGAAAAGTGCAAATGCAATCAACTCGATTTTCAGCCTAAGCGCTCGACACTAATTTTTATGTGGAACCCACGCGTGGCATTGCGTTAACTTCACACTCGATCGCAGCTGCCATTCGTTGTTGTTGTTATTGTTGTTGTTGTTGTTGATTTTTCTTGCTAATGATAACAGCGACAAATATAATTAGCGCAATCGTTGCAATGTCAGACGTTCACCTGCTCGTACACCACATCTGCTGCGATTTGATTGAGCGCACTTGGTGTTGGTTTTGTTGTTGTTGTAGTTTTTTTGGTTTGTTATCTGGCTATGCAATTTGCACTTTTGCAGTTCATTAACTCGTTGCGGCACACGCGGCGCCAAGAACGCCCAATTTTTTTTATTACTCTCTGACTAGCGACCGATTTAAAAATGACACAATTTCTTCAGCAATATTTGTAGATACAGTTTGGTGTATGATTTTAGCCAAAAACGTGCGCTGAATTTTTTGGCATTTATTTTCTTGCCAATGGTAAAAAAATATTTAGTCATATAAATATTTACAGTAGGCGGCAGAACGATAAATATTGGGTTCACTGCACACACCGCGTGCAAAGCATTTATTTTGATACATTTTTTCTGTGTAAAATTTGCTTGTTTGCTGTTGTTACTAAATGTTTAAAAAGCGTGTGCAATATTAGCTTTCGAAAGTTCGGCGTACTGTAATGAAGTTGGAATATTAGACATTTGCTACTCGACTAATAGCAAAGAAAATAAAATCATATAATGTTGGATATTATTTTCTAAAAGCTATAAGTTTGAAATGAACATTTCGGAACAGATGTGGAGATGGTCTGAAAATCTTCTGAGTTTTATATTGTTACAAAAATTAGTTCTGTTGATCAATGCGGTCATAGTTCGTATCACTGGATTGTGCCAAAATAAAACACTTTGAAATTCTCTAACGTAGTTCATCATCGTAGTCGCTTTATTCTCTCTTATTCTTTCCACTCTCTCTCTCTGTATTCTCTTTACTCTCATACTTCTCTTTTTCGGGACGATACCAGGAAGGTTGGTTTGGTAAGTAAGCACTGGTAACCCTGCCAGGAAATCGTGTAGGTTGTCTTCTACGGACAAGGCAGTTTCTTTTGAAGATTCTAACCTTCGTACGAAAATAAAAAACACTTGTCACTCTTCCTTCATTTCAGTGTTTCACTAGTCACTTTCACTTAAACATTCCGTATTCGTGTTACATCGTTGCTTGTCAAAACCAAAATCACGTACTGTGCTGTATTCAGCTGCCTTTTATACTTGTTTTCCCGGAGCACAACTCGTTCTCAAACATTCAAGCATTGCCTCGAACCGTCTCTGCGATAGTTCAGACCAAATTACCATACCCCCTAAAAGTCGTCACAATATATATACTTAACACGATGCGACAGCACTTTTGACCCTTCCTAATGTTTATATGGGCATGAAACCCACCATACTCAGTTTTTTATTTTCTAATCCATTGTCCTTTAAAAAGGACATGCACATTTTAAAGAATTTATTTATGTACTAGCAGCGCTCGGCGGCTTTGTATGAATGAATTTGATGATTTCATTGAAATATTCTCTACTCTTTACTTTACTTTATGATTTTATTTAATGTTAAGTTATGGTTTTTACATAAACTTTAAAAAAATCCAAATTTTTTTTACCTCGTCTAATGTTGATTTTCGAAAACTGAAAAATATGCGTTGGATTATTTCTGACTTTGAATACTTTTTCCAAGTCTAAAGTTAATGGGACCAATAAATCCCGATTATCTTAACCCTTTATTGACGCCGTCAGATTTTGATGAAAAAAAACGAAAAGTTCTTGTCTCATTATTTCTCATTTGATATGCTTTCAAGCCAATAGGCTCATTTAAGCATGTTTTCTCATACAAACTGTTAACCCATGGTTGACCCCCTTGGATTTGAATTTTCACAAAAAATAACCACGTGTCGGATTATTTTACATGAGATGGGCCTTTTCCAAGTTTGAAGAATAAAGACCCATAAAACCCTGTTTTTCCATACAAACTTGTAACCCCTTGCTTACCATGTCAGATTTTGATTTCCAAAAAATTAAAAACATCTTTCTAATTATTTTTGTATCCCAAGTGTTTATAACAATTTTGAACTCCATAGGCCGATTGGTAAATCTTTTTCCCATAGTCTTCCCGTTTACAGATTAAACGCATTGTTGATCCTGTTAAATTTTGATTTTTTTTAATAAAAAATACGAGTCGATTTATTTTTTACTTATTTAAAGTGTTGAATTTTTTGCACATTTAACCCATTAAAACTTGACAGGAAGTTTTTTTCAAAATGTTTTTTGTGTGTCCATGGATGTACAAATTTTGCTATTACAGATTTGTATTCCTTAACGATTTTGTTAAAAAATTTTTCATTGAAAATTTTAATTAAAAAAAATTTAATTAAAAACTATTTTCTGAACTTATTACAATTTTTTATTTTTTTAATATTATATTCTATTCTTTCCTATTTTATATAAAGAAATATATGTGAGTTTAGTTTACGTTACGATTACGATACAGGAACCTTAAAAAAAATATTTATTATTCAATTTCTTAAACTTTTTAAATTGATTTAAAATTTTGGAAAAATATTTTAATTTTTTTTGTTAGTTTTTATTATATATATTAAATTATTTTACTTAACCCTTTCCTTCCCATGGTAGCCATATGGTTACCAAATTCAAATTTGGAATTTCGATGTATAATTTTCGATTTTTCCCCATTCTATAAATTGTGTCGCTTAAAAGAAACATTGTTCTGAGCTTTTACAGCAAAATATGTAGTTTGTTTTTTTGGGAACATTGAAAATTGTTAACGTTTGTGCAACGGCTCCAGCTCGACAGGGCAGCAGAATTAAATGCCAAAAATGTAATATTGCTCTATGTTTAACAAAAGACACCAAATAACTCTAAAATTCTAACAAATAACTCTAAAAACTTGTAAATAAAGGGACATTTTGTTTTCATAAAAAATATGCTGTAATTTTGCTTCATAAAAGCCCAGTGTAGTCCAGTGTAATATGGCTACCACCCACTGGAAAGTCGAAACCATTTTAAATATGATGCAAAATACTTTTAAATACTTCTCTCGTTTCAAATAACCAACTTCCAATTTGTTTCTATGGCTATTTCATAATTCGGGAAGGAAAGGGTTAAGTAAATTTTGATTTTCGAAAAATTAAAAAATTCGTCTTGACAACCTAACTTTATTCCAGATCCATACAAGATTAAGAATTAAAGAAGAAATAGAATTAAAGACTCGAATGAATGATTGAATTCATGAATGAAGAATGTAGAATGTGTCGTACAATCGAAAATTAGGCTCTTAAAAAATTGAAGAAATGAAAACATTTTTAATATAAAATCTCAGTTCAGCAATCAGGCTCTTATTTGCTTAAAAAAATCATCAACAAGCAAAAATGTAGGCTCTGTTTCAATTCATAGGTTCATATCTATTTAAAAAATGCATGTTTGGAATGGTTTTCATATATATTTACATATGTATAGTCAACATTATAGTCAATGGTCCACATTACTGGCCCATCATCAACGATTATTTGCATCGATCAATCATTGAACATTGATCCGAGATTGATGACGAGTTCACGTGAATCCAACGATTTAATGAAAACTAAATTTTATTGAAATAGGTATGTCTCAATAGTTATTTCTTGTAAGAGTTATAGACTTCGATCTAATACCGCTCCATTATTTTTCATGGGTCTAATTTTAGGTACTCAGCGAACAGTAGCAAACCATAAATTATTCACCAACTTTATTTCATTTAATCCCAAATCCACTAAAGCTGACCGAAAGCTCAGCTTATCCCTTCAATCATTTCCAACTAGTAACCGTTTCGATCTTTTTAATTTACGCCCAACTACACCCAGTACACACACACACACAGTCACAGATTTCTTTCACTTGTCAGCCGCAATAGAAAATTATCTGCTGTCACCTATTGCACCTACATTTTCACTTCCAACGACACGCTGCTTTCACATGAGATTTCACCCACTCGCCCCCCTCCCCCAACTACTCTTTATCGGTCAGTGCCACCTTCAATTTGAAACAAAATTTTTCACGCATTTCATTTTACTTGAACAATTTTACAGTTTGAAATTTGTTTTGCGTTTATTTTACATTTTTAGCCACTTGCGATTTTTTGAATTTGTCGCTTCTCTCTTTCGTTGTGTATACTTTTTGTGCCATGGTTCATTCGCTCGTGGCGCTGTGGCCACTTCAACTCACAGCACACCCAACCCAAGACGCAACCGGCCGGCTGCCCAACAGCGGCAGCACAGTGCGTCGTCGTTGGAGCCGACAGCGCAACAGCCAACAGTTGTTGGTCGTTGGGCCAGTCAGGCAACTAGTGGGTGAAATCGGCTGCAATGCGTTGCAACCGAACACACACACACACACACACACACGTTCAAGTTTGCGTTGACTAAAAAGGGAGGGGGAGGGCAAGAGAGTAAAGTGTTGGAGCAGAGAAGAAGAAAGGGGATGGAATTGCATTGCATTTGACTGGCAATTGTTGCTGCCAACGTCGATTTCTCTACTCGGCTGCATTAGGTGTTAATGTTGTTGTTGTTGCTGCTGCTGCTGCAACTAGTTGAAAACAGCAGCATTAGGGCTTCGCTGCCGTGTCGAGTCGGCGGCCAATATTTGCAACAACAATGTAGCGACAACAACATTGCCGAACGGCTGTTGGGTTCATTGTACGTTGGGGCCGCACTCGGTGCGTGTATCTATTTGCTAGCTCTGTGTGTGTGTGTGTGTGTGTGTGTAAGTGCAGTAAGTGTACTTGCTGTGTATCTACTAATAGTGGTTATGCCATACAGGGTGCAGTTGCAATAATAGTTTAGTTCCCTCACTTGGCTCATTTATACTTAGCAAAATTTTTTAATTTTTTATTTTTTTTAATAATTTTCAAAATTTTTTTTTCATATTTTTATTTATATTTTTTTAATTTTTTTTTGTTTTAGTTTTCTTTAGTTTCATTTATATACTAGTCGCTGCTGCACCCTTTATTATGCACAATCTCTGCACTTCTCTCTTTTTGCATTTTACTGCATTTCTGTTGTGCGCTCTTGCAGTTTCTCTGCAATTTGCATTCGTTTTTGCCCAGCGTGTCGCTCTTTCGCAGCGTCAGTTCGCCTTTGCGCCATTTACCAGCGCTCCAGCTGCTCCAGTCTCTCAATGCGCCAGCTCCTCCAATTGCCGACGTCTCATTGGCTTTTCCGCTGGCCACTCTTTGCGCATTTATGCCATTGCATTCTTGTTATTGTTGTTGCATTTTTGGGGTTCTGCCATTTAGATCCTAATGCACTTTTGCTCAGTTGCTTTGCTCCGGCTTTTCGGTTGGCCCGTTTTGCCGAATCTTCGCCCTTTTGCCGTTCAACTTCAGCCCAACCGACCGGTTGCCGGCTTCAACTCTTTTCTTATCGTTTTTCTAGTTGTTGTTGTTGTTGTGACTTCTTCGCTTCGCTCTGTGCCCGCCTGTGTGTGTCGCTTATGTGCTGCTTCGTGTTTCGAAGGTCTTTTATTTTTCAATTTTTGTTTTCGTCTTACATTGGTCGTTTTTCGCCCCTTTTTACGTTTGTTTATTTTATTTTTGATTTGTTGTTCTTTGTTTTTTTTTTGTGGCTGTTATCGTTTTGCTGCTCTTCCAGTTTTTCCATATTCCGACGCTGGCTTCGCACATTTGTGTCTTCTCGTCGCTGCTCTGGTCTCAGCGACAGCCGCACGCACACCGGTCGCTCGTTTGTTTTGCTTCGTTCTATTGGGTTTTCTTCATTCGCCGTCGTTTCTATTTTTCTCATTAAAGTTGATTTGTGTTTTGTGCGTTTTATTTTTACATTGACGTTTTATTTATTTTTTCATTTATATTTTTTATTATACCTTTTTTCGCTCTTTATGTTTTGTGCGTTTTGTCAATTGGTTGGGTTTTTGTTGTTGCTGTGAAGCTTACTACTGTCGCTGTCTGGTTGCTGTTGTTATTGTTGTTGCTTAGTGGATATTGCTGTTCTTGTTCTTCTTGTTGTTGTAGTCATTGTTAGGTCTCTGCTCGACGACCGATGGCGGCTGGCATTTGCACACTCACTCGCCGGCCGTTTGCGCGTTCCGTCATTCTCTTTCACCAGCGCGCCGCCAGAGCGCTTCGTGCAGCACACCGCTGCCGCCGTCGCCGCCAGCGCCCGCATGTACAAATACGATGCGGCGATATATCTTCATCGTTTCCACTCTATCGTTGGTATCGTGTCTGCGCCGTGTTTCGGCTGCTCTGTTTCTGCTGTCTGGCACTTCTCTGTACTCGCTGTGCGCTATTTTGCCTGTCCGATTCTCCTCTTGGCACTGGCTGGGCTGGCTCTTGGTTCGTCGTTGTTGTCGTCGTCGTCGTTGTCGGTCGCCGTAGCCGTGTCTCTGTGTCTGCACCTTCACTGCCTCCACTGCACCGCCACCGCCACTGCCATCGCTGTTGTTTTGTTGCCTTTGGAATCTGAGCAGCAACAGCAACAGCAACGGCAACGCAACAACAACAACGACAGCAACACCACCAGCAGCAGCAGTAGTAGCGGCAGCTTTTTGCCTTTTTTTCTCATTTCATTTTATTCCATTTCGTTTCGCCTCTCGCTTCGTCGCCGTTCGTTTGGCCGCTTTTTGTTATGTGGCGCTTTTACATTATGTATATTTTGTTGGATTTCTCTATTTTCCCCAATCACAATGTGCCTTTTCGTTTTCAATTCGCATATTCTCGCGCGCTCTCTGCATTCAGTTATTCGCCGATAATTGATGTCAAAGGACGCGTTGCGGCAACGGCATACGGCGCGTATAATTAACAGGACAACATATAAACAAACAAATAAACAACAATTCAAGTGACACACACACACATTCGCACATACACACATACGCACATTCACACATACGCGCCTTAAGTAAATCGGTGTGTTGCGATAACGGTGATATCGGCCACAATTTGGTTTTTTTTTCGTTGATTCGCTCGTCGTTCGTACAATCGGCCCAACATGCCGAAAGAGGATCCGTTCGTGAATCGCGCCCAGCTGCTCAAAGCCATCAAAAAATATCCCGAAATATGGGACTCGAATAATAAGCTGCACATGTGCCGCAGCGTGACGGCACCCATGTGGAACGAAATAGCCGAACAGTTCGGCGGCCATGTGCCAACCGGTAGGTGTCCGACAGCGAACGATCGACGCCATGGTTCGACGAGTGACGAGTGGTGTGGCATGGCGCTGGTTTGAGACTTGAGTAATTAAAAACAAAAAAACAAAATACAACAATCACGTGATTATGGATGAACTTGGTACTAATTGATTAGTCGATTAACCGGTAGTTTGGTACAGTGAAATTGATTATACGATTAGGCACACATTAAGTGGAAAACAAGTGAATGAACGATGGAAAAAGTCCAATCAGTCGACTAACTAATTACGACCCATTGATTAATCTATCAATGTCAATGTGATATGAAAAGTGAAATGATTTAAATGAAAAAAAAATTCTGATTAATGTGAGGGTCTACTGAAATTTTTTTGTAGATTTATTTAAATGAAATGATAAATGGTCGCATTGAGTAAAGGAATTAGTTAAAAATTTTTTCAATTTTTTAAAAATATGTTACCCAACTTTTTGCAACGTGTAAAGTAGTTGAAATCCAGAGTTGTTTAAGTTGTTGAACCCATAAACGAAATGATGAAATAATTGATGATTGAATTCAGTAACGGAATTAGTAAAAAAATTTTCAAACATTTTTCCTTCCCAGACACTTTTACAACTCTCTGCAACGTGTATAGTTGTTGAAATCCATAGTTGTTGTAGTTGTTGAATCCATGAATAAAATGATAAAATGATCGAATCAAGTAATGGAATTAGTAAAAAAAAAATTTGTTTAATTTTTCCTTCCCAGACTCCTTCACAACTCTTTGCAACGTGTAAAGTAGTTGAAATCCAGAGTTGTTTAAGTTGTTGAACCCTTAAATGAAATCATTACATGATGAAATGATCGAATTGAGTAACGGAATTAATAAAAAAATTTCAAACATTTTTCCTTCCCAGACTATTTCACAACTCTCTGAAACGTTAAAATCCATAGTTGTTATAGTTGTTGAATCCATAAATGAAAAAATGAGATAATAAATGATCGAATTGAGAACTGGAATCAGTTTGAAATTTCAAATATTTTTTCTTCCAAGACTCTTTTGAAACGTGTACAGTTGTTGAACCCATAAATGAAATGATGAAATAATTGATGATCGAATTCAGTAACGGGATTAGTATGTTAAAAAAAATTTTAAAAATTTTTCCAGGCTCTTTCACAACTCTCTGTAACGTCTATAGTTGTTGAAATCCATAGTTGTTATAGTTGTTGAACTCATAAATGAAAAAAATGAGATGATAAATGATCGAATTGAGTAACCAAATTGGTAAAAAAATTTTAAATATTTTTCCTTCCCAGACTTTTTCACAACTCTCTGTAACGTCTATAGTTGTTGAAATCCATAGTTGTTGTAGTTTTTGAACTCATAAATGAAATGATGAAATGATAGATGATCGAGTTGAATAACAGAATTATTAAAAAATTTCAAAAAATTCCTTCGCAAACTCTTTCACAACTCCCTACAAAGTGAATAGTTGTTGAAACCCCCATAAATCTAGGAAATACATTTAAATATCAAACCCAAACCATACCCATGACCTCTTTTTTGTTTGTCTTACTTTATGCGCAGTAAAACTTCAATCGATCTGGAGTCAGATGAAATATCATTATCACAATTTGGTGCATCGACAAATCCTGCACAAGGAGCGCTTCACCACCAAGTGGGAACACTTTGAGCCCATGTCGTTCATGTACAACATAACGGTGGCGAAAATTGTCGGCGCCGCCAACACGACCGACTCCAATCAGAGTGCACAGCCGCAGCTGCAAACGTCGCCGGCCGCTGTGCCGCCCACACACGCCGCATCGCCTGCACCGTCGCCCGCACCGCCGACCCTGGGACGCGGACGTCCTAGCGGCAGTTTTACATGGCTGCCGCCGCCTCTGGCGCCGCTACCGCCACCGCCCGCGCTGCCCATGGCACCGCTCACCCAGTCGGAGGTCAGCATTGAGACAACGCCGTTCACCGGCTTCACGGGCCTCGTGCCGCCCGCCGCCATCACTGTGGAGGCCACCACGACGCCGATGCGCAAGTCGGGCCGTCCCAACTCGCTGAACAACAGCATGCGTGGTCGCATTATCGACGTAATCAAGGCGCATCCGGCACTGTGGGCCGGCCGCCAGCCCGAGCAGCAGCGCAAGGGACAGAATCGCACGTCGGCCGTGTGGAAGGAGGTCGCTGCCGAACTGGGCCTGACGCCAAGTGAGTCGCCGTTTGAGGTTCTGTGTCTGTCTGTGTTTTTTTATTGGACCATGATTTCGATTTGTTGTTTGTTAGTTTTGGTGTGATGAGGCGTTCAATTGCTTGTTTTTTTTCATTTTTGTCGCATTGTGTTCAGGTTTGGTGCAGACGCGCTGGTCCATCATCAAGCAGCGCTACGTGGACGAGCTGCAGAAGGAGCGTCGCGCCATCTACGTCCAGCAGCCCTTCAACTCCACGTGGGAGCACTTCGAGCGCATGCAGTTCATGCGCGAGATTCTCATCAAGAAGGTGGACGAGCGCGAGCAGACGCGCGAGCACATTCAGGGCATTGTCAGCGAGCAGCAGCAGCTGCAGTCGCACCTGCGCTACGTGCGCATGGGCATGCCGATGGGCGTGGGAGTGGGCGCGGGCGTGGGAGCGCCGCCGCACTTGGCGAGCGGCGCAGGTCACATGACGGCCATGTACGAGGACGGCAGCGTGGTGGGCATGGTGCCGCTACACGGCGGCATGGGCGGCGTCGGTGGCATGGGGCGACGCGGACGCGTCAAGACCGAGGCGGACCTGGAGTGGGACCCGTTCGAGATGATTATGCATGTACAGGGCGCCGAGCCGGCAGCCAATTGAGCAGAGTTCAATTGGTGAAAATTGGCAGAAATTCAATAAAACAGAAATGAAACTGAGAGTAGGCGTGTCAAATCAAGGAGTGAGTAATAGAAATAAGCGTAAGCGGAAAAAATAAAAATAAAACAAGGTGTAGAGAAAATGGAGCTGAAGAAGAACTATGCCTTAACTGGTAAGAAGAAGAGGAATGAAAGAAGAGGCATCAGTCTGGGCAAAGAAATATTCAAAGATAATTTGAGGCAAGAAAAAAGTAGGAGATAAGAAATAGTTGCAAAATTACGTCAAGGTCCAGAGTTTGATAAAAATACGAAATTAAATTGGAGCGAAAGAGAAGAAGAAAGTGAAGAGCAAAAAGTGGAAAAGATCGACTGACAGTGGCACCAGAAAACGGAGTGATGAAGATCAATAGGAGACGATATGAGAAAGAAAACAGAGCAAAAAAGATCAGTGAATGTTGACAGAGAAAATAAAAGAAAGCGAAAAGATCAGAGAACAGAGAGGAAAAGATCTGTGGACGATGTTAGTGGAAAGAATTGAAAGGGTAAAAGATCATTTAAAGATTTTGTAAGAAAGAAAACAAAACTAAAAATATCGATCGACGTAGATATAAGAAAGAAAAGAAAGGGAGAAGATCAACTGAGGATCAACAAAAGGTCAACATAATCAAAGATAATATAAACAAAGGAGAGCGAAAAGGATCAGTGGATAATGATAGAGGAAATAATAGAAAGGGAACAGATCAAACGAAGATTATGTAGGACAAAAAATAGAGCGAAAATGATCAGTGGATGATGATAGAGGAAATAATAGATAGGGAACAGATCAACCCAAGATTATTTAATAAAGAGAACAGAGCGAAAAAGATAAGTGGACGGTGATAGAGGAAATAATAGAAACGGAACAGAAAAACCGAAGATTATGTAGGACAAAAAAATAGAGCGAATCAGATCGGTGGACGGTGATAGAGAAAATAATAGAAAGAGGACAGATCAACCCAAGATTATGTAAGAAAGAGAAAAGAGCAAAAAATATCGGTGTACGGTGATAGAGGAAATAATAGAAAGAGGTCAGATCAACCCAAGATTACTCAATAAAGAGAACAGATCGGAAGAGATCGGTGTACGATAGGAAAGAATAGAAACGGAAAAAGAGAGAGCAGGGCGAAAAAAATCAGTTAACGATGACAGAGGAAAGAATAAAAAGTCAAAGATCAGCCGAAAATTATGTAAGAAAGAAAATAGAGCGAAAAGGATAGGTCCAATTGATACAGAAACGAAAAGAAAGGGGAAAGATCAACTGAAGTTATTACTAGAAGGAAAAGAGAGCGCGAAAAGAGCTGTCGATGTTGATACAGAAAAGAAAAGGGAAAGGTTAACGGAAGATTATATAATAATTAAAAGAATGTGGAAAACATCGATCGATCATAATTAAGAATGAAACAAAGGGGAAAAGCTCAATCGAAAAAAATAAGGGCGCAAAAAAAATATTGCTCCATATTAATGCAATAAAAGAGACAAAGAGAGAAAAGATAATGCAAATGATTCGATCTATGATAATACCAGAAATAAAAAAGTTGGAATAAGTTATGTAAGTAAACGGGTAAAGAAAGATCGTAGAGGGAGTAGGTACATGGAAAAGATACATTAATGAAAAAGGAGTTGAAAACTGCGAATTATTCCTTTTCAGTAGAAAAAAAAACAGGAACGACAAGGGAGATAGTCAAAGTAAATGAATAACGAAAGGAAATAGAGAAGGAAGGTACTTGAGAAAGATAGAAAAGGGAACGAAAAACAGCGAATTATTCCTTTTAAAATGAAAACAAAACAATTCAATGGGACAAGTGATAGACTCGCAGATTCAAGGTTGATACATACTCCAGCTACGTTTCTCTTCATAGAGGGAAAACGTAGACTTTGGGAATGGGAAGTAAGACCTGTAAGAGAGATTGTTAAGATTCCAAAAAAAGAAAGAAAGATTAGAGAAGAGAAATTGTTAAACTTTAAAAAGTTTAAGGCAGACTTTGAGGAAGTCATTTTGGTACATAAGTGAAGGTTTTGAAGTGTTCAGTAGTCAGTTGGAGTCATGGGTAGAGAAGAAGGAACGGCAGAAAAAGAACGATTAAAAACAAGTAATAAAATAGAGAATAAATAGAGGTGTTGTTGAAATCTTCGGTGGTCAGTTGGAGAGTAGATATAAGAGAACAAAGATGACGGTGCTCAGAACGAAAGGATACAAGAAGAAAAATTGAATAGAAGTAATAAAATGAAGAGTTGAAAAAGATGGAAAGATGCTGAAAACTGAGAGGTAGAGAAGATGGAGGTAGAGAAGATGAAGAAAGAAGAAAGTTTGAATAAAAGTAATAAAAGAGTTGAATAAGTCGGTTGTTGAAGACTGGAAGACGGTTGGAGACACAAGTAGAGAAGAAGAAAGTTTGAATAAATGTAATAAAAGAAGAAATTAATAAGTCGGTTGTTAAAGACTGAGAGACAGTTGGAGACATAAATAAATAAGAAGAAAGATTGAATAAATGGAATAAAATGAATAGCCGAACTCGATAGTGGCCACAGACTGAGAGACGAAAAGGAACAAAGCTTATATTAAAAGTGAGGCAAACAAGAGTGTGTTGGAAACTGAAGGACAAAAATAGAAAGTTGAGAATGACTGGAATGGAAACTGAAGAACCAAACAAAAAAATATTTTAATGGAGTAGTTTTTGGATTAAAGAGATACGCATAAAAGAAAAAGAAATAAAGAGATGTTGCAAACTGAAGAACAGTAGAAGAATAATGACACGTAAAACGAGATGATTCAAATGACGCTTTAAGCTCCAAACACATTAAAGACAGCAACGACATGAGCACATATAATCAAAATAAATAATGGCCAAGTTTTTATGGAAGCAATTACTATGACGACTATATGACTACAAGGCTGTAGTCGTGTCGCTGCCGTCTTCAATGTGTTTGGAACATAATTCTGGAATATTAATGCAAAGTAAAATGACTATTCCAGGGTTGATTGAAATGAAGACATTCGTTTGAGCGTTGTTGCAGACTGATTGGAAGTAGAAGAAAAATGAAAAAAAAAATCCGATTCAAGACAAGAGGTTAATTGTAGAGAGAGCAGAACGTGTTCACTCCCAGAGTGGCGGAATAAAAAAAAAGAGAAAAAAACACATGTAAGATACAGAAATCAACATAAGAATATAAGTCTATCAAAAGCTGTGCGAAAAAGTGTAAGAAATGAAGAAGAAGCAGTTGAAAAAAGAACTTTGATTTAGGTTAATGGAAGGCTGGAAGAGGCAAGACTGAAAACTCAAATGACGATGTTCTTGATTTGTAATTACAATATTTGTTTTTTGGGAATTCGAAGGCGTCTACACTGACTTCTACTATTTTCATTTGCGTGCATATATAAATATACATATATGTATGTGTGTGTATGTATGTGAATTTTAGATATATTTTATATATATGAATTATATTTTCTTATAATATTTAGTATTTACTTATTGTATCTAAATGCAAATAAAACATAACAAATGAATGCAAATAAATTGAAAAAATTATTTTAAAAAATGAAATAATACAATTTGAAAATTGAATTTGCCCATTGGGTAATTTTTCACTGCTGGCACGTGATAGGTGGGTTTTCAGTGTAAAAAATTGCCATATTACAATTTTTACATTTGAATTTTTATACAAATATTAAAAAAAAACACAACAAAAATTACAAATATTTATTATTATTTTTTTGTTGTAGTCAAATTTGAATCTCTCTAGCGGTGTTGCAATGCAAATCACGTGTCAGTAAAGTGCAAAGCTGTGTTCGGCCGTTATTACTACAGCTGCGCCCGGCCCTCCCTCCCCTCCCCCTCTTTCGTTTGCTAATTTGGTGAGCTGTGCAACTTGATTACTTGATCGCACTTGACTCGCACTCCACATTGCCACATGCCGCCATTCAATGCGTTTTTGCCACTTGCCACTTGCCACTGACGCAGACAAATTTGTGTGTGTGATTTTTTGATTTGTGCCACATGCCACGCGTTATAAATGCGTCGTCGCACAAAAATCCAACAAAATCCAACACATCCACGATTGTTTGTTTGTTTGTTTGTATGGATTTCGGGCAGGTGAGTCGGGCGTTCGGTGTGTGGCGGCGGCAAATGCAGCACGTACGTGCGCTGATAAAGAAATTATTTGCAGAAACTGCCAGCGACATGTGAAATTCACAGCACGCGCGTCACGTACCAAAGTTTTGTCAAAAAGAAATGCAACAACAACAACAATAAAATGCCACCACATTTGACTTGTAAATCCAGCCAAGCGTTCGCGTCTAACCCTACCGAAAGCATTTAAGATAAAGTAACCGCGTCCGGGTTTGCCAGGATTCGAAGGATTCGTTTGCTTGGCATTGCTGCTGTCAGAGTTGGCGACACAATAACAGCAGCGAACGTGTGCAAATGTTTTTTTGATGTCAAATCTAATGCACTTTACATATGGCGCCCGAAAGTTGGACCGCCCAACCAGAAATCCTTCTGAGAGTTGCTTGAAGTTTTCAGGGCAATAAAATTAAAACGCTTACATTTTAGGTTTTTAGTTTTTATAAGTTTTATGGTTTTTATAAAATATTTAAATATATTATTAAATATTTAATTAAACTAAATTAAATTAAATTAATTTAATATCTAATAAAATTAAATAAATTAAATAGTAAATTATATCAATTAAATTATATTAATTAAATATTTAATTTTATTTACATAAATAAATTAATCATTAAATTAAATTAATTAAATATTTAATTTAAACATTAAATACAATTAATTAAATATTTATTTAAATAAAATTAATTAAAATTCCATTTAAATGTTAAATTGAATTAATTAAATATTAAATTAAATTAAATTAAATTAAATTAAATTAAATTAAATTAAATTAAACTAAATTAAATATTTAATTTAAACAAAATTAATTAAATTAAATTAAATTAAATATTTAATTTTAACAAAATTAAATTAAATTAAATTAAATATTTAATTTTAACAAAATTAATTAAATTAAATTAAATTAAATTAAATTAAATTAAATTAAATTAAATATTTAATTTTAATATTAACACTTTCGTGTCCGATTACGTATTTTTACGTTTTGTGCCTAACAAACCTAGGAGCCGTTCACGTATTTTTACGTTTTATGCCTAACAAACGTAGGAGCCATTCACGTATTTTTATGTTATTAAAAATTGTAATTTAACTGTTAAGATAAATAAATTAAATATAGCGGCCCCAACGCAACGGCATACGTAAACAAAGCGGCAATAGGTTTTAGTTTAACTGCACAGAGAGCGGACACGAAAGTGTTAAATTAAATTAATTAAATATTTAATTTTCATCAAAATTTTTTTATTCAATTAAATATTTTATTTTTATTTAAATATTTAATTAATTTAATTTAATATTCAAATTAAATATTTGATCAATTTAATTTAAAATTTAAATTAAATATTTAATTTAATGTTTAAATTAAATATTTAATTTAATATTTAAATTAATATTTAAATTTAATATTTAAATTAAATATTTAATTAATTTAATTTAATATGTAAATTAAATATTTTATTAATTTAATTAAACATTTAATTAAATTAATTAAATATTTAAATATTTAAGTTAAATTAAATTAAAAATTTAATATAAATATTAAATAAAATTAATTAAATATTTAAATATTTAAATATTTAATTAATTTAATTTAATATTTAAATTAAATGTTTAATTAATTTAATTTAATATTTAAATTAAATATTTAATTAATTTAATTTAATGTTTAATTTATTTATTTTTATAAAATTAAATATTAAATATACATATACACAAAAATTTATATTTAATTGAATTTTAATTTATAACATACAATCTGATTTAATTGCTGTTTGATTGAGCAGTGTTGAAATTTGAAAGTTTCCTAATCAACAACATTAAGTTTTTTTGAGTTTCCATTGCTCTCACAACTTACTTCTACTTAGGACATATATTAGTTTTGTTGTTGTCAGAATGCCCAATTTCTTCTTTCCTCTCAACTCCTTCCTATTCCAAAAGCGTAACTTAGCCAACAAAAAAAACAAAAAAAAAATCAGCAGCAAGTTTTCCTCTTGTCAATTGCCACCACTTCACTTTGTGTTGTTGTCTACCAATCTATGTGTTTTTGTTGTTGTTGTTGCAGCTTAGTTGGAAAATGCTCTTTGATGTAGCCACCAATATGTTGGAATTTTGTCGACTTGCTGCCGCTGCTTACTTGACTACTTTTCTGCTTTGCTGATCTTCGATAACGTAAACTTTTATTCTACAATTTTTCTTACCTTTACTTCATTTCACAGCTGCCGTTTGCTTCCCCTTTTGTTTATTTGTCTTTTCAAGGTTTGTTTTTCGATTTGCTGGTATTTTTTTGTATTTTTTTGTGTCAGTACTGAGGCCAAACTAAACTCTACTCAAGTCGAGTCAACTAAACTCAACTAAACTAAATTAAGTCCTTTGGAATTGGCGCAACGCATTCGTGGCACATTCATCAAAGACTTTGTGCTGTTGCTTTGTAATGCTATTTCGCTCTGCATTGTCTGTCTTTATCGACGGCAACATCAGCAAAGTTTTCGGTTTATCATTCGAGAACTTTAACCATTTTGTCTTTGTCTGAAAGTTTATTTATAGTTTCAGCGTGATTTTCAACTTAAATTGGAATTGTGCCGAGCGAATTTATTGCGCAACGTGTGTGAATGTGTGAGTGTGTTGGTGATGGCTGGCGAAAGCAGGTACAGGGATCGAGTTGGAGATGTTGAGTGAGATAGGGTCAGGAAGGAAGATAGGGTTAGGAATTACAAAGGCAATATGCAAAGAATTAGTGGAAGGTATGCAAAAGTGGAGGGGGGAGTAATGTGGAATGTGTGAAAAAGGAGACAATGATAATTTAAATAGCACGAAATTATATGTGCGAAGGAGTTGCAAGCTTTAGAATAGGAAAAGTGAGGTTGTCAATCATTTAAGTAGAGTTTCAGAGATGAAGTCTCTTTCAACGGTATGAAATCTCAAAGGGAGAGTAAAGAAATGTGTAATAGAAAGAAAAAACAGGGAGAAATCTCAAACAGCAGAAAATACGACTTGAGCAGAATTTGAAAGATTTGGCATGGAAAAATGAGGTTAGGGATTATTTAAGCAAAGCTTAAGAGAGGTTTGTGAAAGTATAAAATCTCAAGGGGAGAGAGACTGTTGAGAAAGAGGTAGACTATAGAGAATTAGTCTCTCTTCTCTATAGTCTAGTCTTCTCTATAGTCTAGTCTTCCCTATAGTCTTCTCTATAGTCTAGAGAAATCTCAAATAGCAGGAAAACAGGTTTGAGTAGAGCTTGAAAGATTCAACATGAAGGAATTGAGGTTAGGGATCAATTAAGCCAAGTTTCGGAGAGGTTTCTGCAGGCATGAACTCTAAAGAGAAGAGAGACTAGAGACAAAGAGAGACTACAGAGAAGAGAAACTACAGAGAATTCTCAAATAGAAGGAAATCAGGCTTGAGTAGAGTTTGAAAGATTCAGCATGAATAAATTGAGGTTAGGACCCATTTAGGCTCCGGAAAGGTTTTATGAAGGTATGAAATCTCAAGAGAAGAGAGAAAGAGAGAGAGAGAGAGAGACTATAAAGAAGAGATACTATACGAAAATCTCAAATAGTAGAAAATCAGGTTTAAGTCGAGTTTGAAAGGTTGAGAAAGAAGAAATTGAGGTTAGGAATCATTTAAGCAGAGCTGCTGACAGGCTTCTAAAGGTATGGAACCTCAAAAAGAGTGAGACTATAGAGGACCCTTAAATAGTGGAAAAACCTTGTCGTGAAAAAAAGCTTGAAAACTTTGGCATGAAAGAGTGAGGTTAGGACTAATTTAAGCAGTTAAACAGAGCTTCTAAGAGGCTTGTGAAGCTATAAAATCGAAAGAGAGAGGAGAATTTAGAGAAAGAGAGGGGCTGTAGAGAAGAAAGACTATAGAGAAAGCTCAATTAATAGGAAATCAAGGCTGATTAGAGTCTGAAAGCTTTCGCAGGAAAAAAGTTAGGCTAGGAGTAGTTTACGTAGACTTTTAGAGGTTTTTAAAGGCATGAAGTCTCGAGGAAGAGAGTAAAGGAATGCAGGAAAGCAAGAAAGAGAAAAAAACCTCAAGTAGCTGGGAAAAATACATGAAAAGTACTCGAAAGCCTTGGCATGAGAAAGAGTGGTTAGGAATAATTTTTCTGGAAGGCTTTTGAAGGTGGAAAGTGGCTTTTGAAGATGGAATCAGAAAGACGAGAGTATAGAAATCTGGAAAAGAGAAAAAGAGACTAGCAGAAAATAAGACCTGAGGTGAGCTCGAAAGACTCGAAAGGCAAAGTGTGGTTAGGAATCATTCAAGCAGAGCTTCTGAAGATATGAAATCTCAGAAGAAGAGAGACTATGGAAAAACCATAAGCAGTAGAAAATCAAATATAAGACGATCTTGAAAGACTTGGCATGAATAAAGTTAGCTTTGAAATCATTCAAACAGAGTATCAGAAAAAAGTTCTGAAAGTAAAAAATCTCAAAGGGAGTGAAACAAACCAGGATGCCCAAATAGTAGGAAATCCGGTCTCACTACAACTTGAAGGGTTCAGAACGAAATAGTTAGGCAAGGAATTGATTAAGCAGAGCTTCTAAGAGGGGTTTGAAAGTATGAAATCTCAAGGGAAGCGAGACTATAGAGAAACCTCAAACAGCAGAAAATCAGATATGAGAAGTGCTTGAAAGCCTTGGCACTTCAAAGTGTAGTTAGGAATAATTCAAGGAGAGCTTCTGGGAGGCTTTTAAAGGCAGGAAAACTTAAAGGAAAAGATTATATTAAGGATTTTCAAACAGCAGTTAGTCAGGTGTGAGTATAGTTTGAAAGCTTTGGCATGAAAAACGTAAGCTTAGGAATAATTTTAGCAGCACTTGTGAGAGGTTTTTAAAAGCATGAAATCTCAAAGGGTGAGAAGCTATTGAGGATCCTTCAACAGAAGGAATTTAAGCCTGAAAATAGTTATAATAGAAATTCTGAGCATGAAGAAACTGAGCTTAGGAATCACTGAAGCAAATATTTTGACAGATTTGAGATCACTTTAAAGAAATTAAAGGCAATGGAATTGGTTAAAGAACTGAACAAAAAATTCAATTGAATTTGGCAAAAAGTTGTACCATTACGAATAGCCACTGAAATTAGTTTGAAAAGTGCTATTAATTTTGTATTTTCATTTGAAAATTCTTAAAGCCAAACCTCAGCTCACACACGGCATCCATAATTTTGTCTCGAATTCCTCTCGAACTAAAAGTCAGCGCGTCCAAGAAGAATCTGCACTGCACATGCAGCTGGTCAGCTCATATCGGACCATATCGGATATCAGCAATAAATAAACAACATAGTAACAACAACAACAATGTTGTTGTATTATTGTTACGCTTTTTTCAGCCTTTGCTTTCATATTTATGGATGCGCCTTTTCGTGTGCTCTCGTTGCTTTTTTCTCGCAATAATGGACTCAATGCAGCAAATAAGAAAAAAGAAAACGCAACAACAACAACAACAACAATGACGATAACCAATTGATGCTGCTGTTGCCAGTGTTGCCAGCTCGTTTGCTGCTCGATTGTGTTGGGTATGTGTTTTATTTATTTATTTATTTTTTTGGTTTTGTGCAGCCAGAAGCCAATTGGGACACACACACAAAAAATTAAGAAAACTGCAAAAAAAGGCAAAATAATCACAACAACACCAACAAACAACTCAGCAAGCAGATAGTGTAAACAACACAAAAAACAACAGTAATCAAAATAATAACAACTACAAAAACAACTATGATAACCACAACTTAAATAACGACTGTGGCACGTTTTGCCGCTGCCATCAGAATTCACAAATTCAACAACAACAACAACAACAACATAAATTTGTTGATGATGAGAAGCGGGCAGCAAAAAAACAAAAACAAAAAACCACACTCGATATCGCTGCTCGTATATCGCCTTATAAATATAAATGAATAAAACGTGATGTATCTATAGGCGAGATGTGGACCATACCAAACACTCGGCGCGTACGTAACGTTGCGGTAGTACAAGCGAAATTGTAACAACAACAACAACAACAATAACAGCAATAAGAAGCAACTATACTCGTATCCACTGCAATCGCAACGAATATCGGACAATAAGGCTGGCAGGAATAGGGATGACTGTCAGTGTCAGAATAGCGGCAGGATTGTCTCATTCTTGAGGAGCTGAAGTATTCTTCTATAAAATAGAGTCGCAGTTAAGAGGAGAGAATTTTTCTGGTTTACGAGATGCAGGCAGTTGAACTATTTACTACTGTAAAGTAAATAGGTGACTATTTCATAGGTGACTTTCCAACAACGATTTTCTTAGCTTTTTATTGAGATAGAAGTCTCAATGCATTTTTGTTTTGAAAAGCTCGAGAGTTCTACTACAAAATGGAATCACAATTTAAGGAATATAACTCTTCTGGTTCATAAGCAACGCTCGAAAGTAGGACTGATGCATATGTATGTCAATTATGCTGATGCAAAGTTGCTAACCTTAATTTTCTGGGTTTTTCGTTGAGATGGCAACCAGATTCAAACATTTGTGAAAAGCTCAAGAGTTCTACTTCAAAATAGAATTGCAATTTTAGGCACTTTCATCTACTGATTTAGAAATTACAGGCAGTTGAAGGATTTTGAAACAGATTCATAGCTCTAATTAATTGAATTTTCAAAGTCTCCCTTCAACAACGATTTTCTTAGCTTTCCATTGGGATAGCAACCAGATTGAAGCTTTTCTGGAAAGCTGGAGAATTCTACGACAAAAGGTAGTACAATTTATGGCAGCTGTCTGTTCAAGTTTAGGAGCTACGGGCAGTTGAAGTATTTTGAGCTGCGGGCACAGCTGTAGATAGTCACATTTTTCAAAGTCTCCCTTCAACAACGATTTTATCAGCTTTCTGTTGAGACAGCGAAAATATTGACCACTTCTTGGAAAGCTGGAGAGTTTTACTATAAAAAATAGTGTAAGGTAAAGAAAGCTGGCTCGTCAGATTTAGAAGCTAGAAGCAGTTGAACTATTTTGAGCTATAGGCACAGCTGTAGATAGTCACATTTTTCAAAGTCACAATTCAACAACGATTTTCTCAGCTATCCGTTGGGATAGCAACCAGATTGATGCATTTTTGGAAAGCTGGAGAGTTCTACTATAAAAAAATAGTGCAACGCTTAGGCAGCTATCTCTTCTAGTTTAGGAACCACGCTGGAGAGAAATGCTGATACGTAGTCGATGAGGCTGATAGCAGCGACGATGAAGACATGCTGTCGTAGATTTTCTGGGCTATTCGTTAAAATCGCGACCAGGTTTATGTAATTTTGGAAAGCAGGAGAGTTCTACTACAAAAAATGGTACAAATTTAAGGTAGCTGTCCCTTCAGGTATAGGAGCTACAGGCAGTTGAACTATTTTGAGCTACAAGCACAGCTGTAGATAGTCGAATTTTTCAAAGTCACACTTCAAGCACGATTTTCTTAACTATCCGTTGGGTTAGCGACAAGACTGAAGCATTTTTAGAAAGCTGCAGAATTCTACTATCCAAAATTGTGCAAAGTTTAGGCAGCTATCTCTGCTGGTTTAGAAACTACAGTCGATAGAATTGCTGATGTATACATCGATGCAAAGTTGTTGTCTTTGATTTTCTGGCTTTTCCACTCAGTTAGTGGCCGCAAAGATCCATTTTTGAAAAACTGGAGAGTTCAACTTCAAAACGGAAATACAATTTAAGGTAGCTATCTCTTTTGGTAAAGGAGTTACAGGCAGTTGAACTATTTGGAGCTTTGCAGGCATAGCTATAGGCAGTTGACTTTCTCATAGGTGACTTTTTTATGAACTTTTATCTACCTTGACTATTCCTACCGGGTCTTCACTACCCAACTGTATAACATTACATATACTGTCGGTCTGCATGTGTGTGTATATGTGCGTTTTTTCATTGCAGCCCACGCCAGTGATGCCAGCCTACGAGTGCGATGCGGCCGAGCGACGGTCCTGCATTTGAAATGATGAGTTATTGTGGTCATAGTATCAAGTTTTGTTTTTATCACAATTTTTTGTTTTTTTTTTACATTATTTTTCCTTTACTGCGCGTAATTTCAAATTAAAGAAGATGCCTTTTCATCAACAGCAACAACAGCCAGTTGATGTATTGTTGTATTAATATTTTTTTCTTTTTATATTTTTTCTGCTTGATATTTTTGTTTTTGCTACGAACAACTCAGCTCAGTTGTGGCTGCAGCTTCGACATGGCTGAAGTAGAATTCTGGCCCCTTGACTGTTTGTGCGGCGCTCGCGCTTCAAAAGTGCTGCCCAGCTACTTAAAGTGAATTCGATACACTGCACTACACACACACACACACATATAGTACGACATACATAGTTACTCTTGTTTAGACCTTCGGCTCAAATGTGGCTCTTTCTAGTTCCTATACGCTTTTTGTCTTCACTGTTCATTGTTTTTTTGTTTGCCCCTTCAAAGGGCTTTGCATTTTCTGACTTTATGATTTGGTTGCTTTTGTTATGCGGCTTCGACGCTCGTTACCAGCTGTTTGCATTGATAGTGATTGACAAGCATCAACAGCAGCCATCATTCACGTTCACGCACACACACACACACACAGACTGGCAGCCAGTCGGTGCGGTGTGTTCGATACATTTTTATTGACGCGCCACCAGTCGAGCTCGAGCTCAGCTCCCCTTTCTTCGCAAAGACGCGGCCTACAATTCGCTCGACATTCTAATCATGACTGACATTTCGTGCAATGCATTATTGTTGAGTTATTGGCACTGGCCGCATATTACTTTTGGGGCCCGAAATGTATGAGACAAAGGAAAATGTTATGAACGCGAAATCCGACTCAACTTGTCAATGCCTACGCGGGACTGTCGCCGCGGATGTGGATGTGTCATGGTGTGTGTGTGTATGTGTGCGTGTTTCAGTGGGTGTGTGTGTGTGGCTTGTCTGCTGAAATTTGTTGTATTGCTGTGGGTACAAGTACTCGGCTGCTTTACATAACGTTATGCAATTCGACATACATACATACATACACACACACACACACATTTTTTAGCTTCACACATGAGCAAAGTGATGAGAAGGAAATTTAAATGGGCTTTGGAGGTATGGAGAGCGCTGAAAAGGCTCTGCATTGATGGATTATTTATTTCGTTATTCAAAGTGATTGACATTCAAATCCGTTTTTCGTTATGGATTGGAAATTATTTTCCCCAACCAGCTGGTGGCATGTTTTGGCAAAGCTAACCATGTGCAACATAAATCAACTTTTAGCTTCATATTAGAAACAATCGATATATCTATTAAAAGGACTGACATGGATCCTCAATCAACGTTGGCTTGATTGGGTTTGATTAAGCAAAACAAAACCATATAAGTTAGATTTTTTTCAGATTGTTTTGGTCGACTTATTCATACCCTGTAGGTAAAATAAGAAAATGCCGCACTAAGGGAGCCACAAATATTTCGGTATGCACCTATTTTCTATTTTGCTGCCTCTTACTAAATAAAAACTTTACTAAGTTAACTTATTCAGACAAATTTCAACAAAAACATTTAAAAAAAAACTGTTCAAATCGTTGTACTTTAAAAGCAAAATAAGCAAATATGGTTAAGTAAAAAGAGAACTATTATTTTTACAATAGATACCTTTAGTAGTCTTTATCTTGCATTGTATAACAGTGATTGCAGTACTTTTGACGGCATTAGAAACCAAATATTTTGTACTAAAAAAACTTCTCAGACAGTTTTGTGATTGCTTCATTCAGTTTTGTTGGAGCGCGCGTCAGAGTTGCAAAACGGAATCGATTGTTTTTTCAATGGATGAATTTAGTAATCGTATCTCATGTTTTACAAAAGCAATCATGATACACCAGATAAATTTAGAAAGATAAGATTTGGTACTAAAAATACTTCTCAGAGAGTTTTGTGTTAGCTTGAGCCAGTTTTGTTTGCGTGCACGTCAAACTTGTAAAAAGGAATCCATTATTTTTCTAATATATAGATTAAATAATTTCTATCTCACGTTTTGTAAGAGCAATCAAGGAACACCAGATGGCATAAGAAAGATAAGATTTGGTACTAAAAGTACTTCTAATAAAGTTTTATGATAGCTTGACACAGTTTTTTTTGAGTGCACATCAAACTTGTAACAAGGAATCCATTATTTTTCCACTAGATTGACTTTCTAATCTCTATCTCTCATCTTTTAGAAGCGATCGCGGTACAGCAGATGACTTTAGAAAGATACGATTTTGTACTAAAGTACTTATCAAACAATTTTATGATTGCTTGACTCAGTTTTTTTTGAGTGCACGTCAAACTTGCAACAAGGAATCCATTATTTTTCCAATAGATGGACTTAGTAATCTCGATCTCACGTTTTATGAAAGCAATCAAGGTACACCAGATGGCGTTATAAAAATACGATTTTGTACTAAAATTACTTCTAAGAGAGTTTTATGATTGACTGACTTAGTTTTGTTTGAGTGCACGTCCAACTTGCCACAAGGAATCCATTATTTTTCCATTAGATGGATTTAGTAATTTCTATCTCACGTTTTATAAAATCAATCAGGGTACGCCAGATGGCTTTAGAAAGATAAGATTTCGTACTAAAAATACTTCTCAGACAGTTCTTCGATTGCTCGAGTCACTTTTGCTTGAGCGAGCAACAGCACAGAGGAAATATGCAATTTTGAAATTCGTATTCCCTCCGTTTGGGAGCATTGGACTTCTACAAGGCTTTTCCATTTGACTCGCTATTGAGTTGTTGTTGTTGGGCTATGTTTATGGTTCTCGTACTGTAACAGTCATCACGTAACTCTAGTTTCGCCGTTCCAATAATTTTGATGAATTTTAGGCCATAAAATTATAGAAATTGTCGAATCCGATCGTTATGTAAGCACTGTTTCGATTGTCCAGGAGGATTGTCCAAGATTGTTTGGAACGTGGGCACAAAAAGAAGCTCGATGTATGGATGCGACACGAGTTAACAGAAAAAAAGAATTTCCATCTGTAAATTACAACAAAGTCCACCCATTTCTGAAATGGAGTGAGACTAGTGATAAAAAGCGTACCATTTTCGTTCTCGAATCGCGGTGAGTCAAGTCAGTATTGACGGTCAGGAAAGTTTTGCTGTGTGTTCATTTACCACGACAAGGAATCATCTACTTTAAGCTTGAGGGCCAATTGTTGAAAATGAACATAAAATCATGGAAAACGTCGACTCTGATTATCACCGTTTCAATTGTCCTGGAGCTAAAAATTTCACAAAAGATCGTTTGGAATCACTTAAGGGGGGCACTCCATGAAACGCTCAAAAAAAAATTACCAATTTTCTTTATTTTACTGTTCAAAAAAAGAAAGAGACAAGAACAATCCGTTTGGAACATCTGTAGGTATTAGTTAAAAGTTCAAAAAAAAAGTTATACATAAAAAAAATTTAATAAGGCAAACATATTGAACATCTTCCGAGGCTTGGTTTAAAAAAAGACGTCTTCCCGTCCACACGACGCCGTCCGAAGTTAAAGTCTGAAACATACAAATTATATATCAAATTAATCAGCACGCTTGTCGCAAGTGCGTGAACCTCAAAAACTATAATAATTTTCAAAATTTAGCAACAAAGCCATATAAACTACAAAAAGTTCGTTTTTCTTACTTGTTTTTATTAAAAAACAGTAAAAAAAATTTTTTTTAATAGATTTCAGAGGTTCATGCACTTCTCTGTTCAATATCCTACAAAACGAGTATATATTTGAACAAAATCAATCCATTTTCAAGGTTCTTGATTACTTGTCAGGAAAGGGAAAACGGTTGTGGTAGAACCGCATGAAAACTTTGGCCAAGCCAGGGTTGGCAGCCAGGAAAGTTTTGTAAGGTTTTGCTGTGTGTTTGATGGGATTGGCAGGAAATCATCTGCCATGAGCTGCTCCACTACTGACAAACTCTTAATTCGTACCTTAGGTCTTAATAATTTGTCGCTGCAGAAAACGAATGTCGTATGTTTCATTGAATTTAGTAGCACATAGGACAATTGTTTTCTCAGGCGACGAATTGAATAGTCTGAATGAAGTAATTGCTCTCCTATTCGCCAGCTCTGTCCAATAGGAGAGGAATTATATTCCTTTAAGACAATGCCAGACTATGCACATCGATAGTGACTCACCAGAAGCGCTGGAAGATTGACTGAAAGGTTCTCATGCATTCATCTTATAGTCCAAAACTGGCAACAGATGATTGACGCTTGTTCCTGTCTATGCCGAATGATTTTTCTGTTGAACAAATTTGCCTCAAGAGAATCTTGTCATAATTACTGCCCCATTTTCTGGCTAATAGATTAACTACTTTCCTTTCATCTTGGCGCTCAAATCTTAGTTACCCACCTACAAATAAACTCTACTCCATGCTGGACTACTTTGAGCAACACTGATTAACGGCACTTGATGGCACTTGTATGTATATCAAAAGTGTTTGTTATAGCCCACAGTTTGCTGTTATAACGCTTTCAACATAATTTTGTTAAAACTCTGCCTGCCACCACAAAAAATATTCTTACAAATCGTTGTCTTTTAATTAATGTTGTATTTAGGTCAGGAAACTTCACTTTAATTAAACGGCATAGATCATCAAAGGAATTCGATTAAATTTTAATTACCGCAAAATTTATCTATTGGCAGCTAGAAAATCTTTTATGGGCTCAAGTTGGCGGCCAAAACGTGATTGACAATGGATGGTAATAATTTTAGTTTGCGTTCAATAATTGTTTGCCTCACCTTTCGAAACACTTGACAGCAATGCACGCACACACACACACACACATTCATACATACATACATACATTCATTCAGCAGCGACCCAATACTAACAACAGCAGCAACAACAAAGACGTTTAATTAAGGAAACCACTACTTGACACCAGTCGAACTACAAAAATAAGAAAAAGTGAAAAAATAAAACAAAAAAATAAATAAATAAAAAAATAAAATAAAATGAAATGAAAGTAAAGGAAAATTTTGATAGCCAACCAGAAGATAGCCGCAAAAGCCGGCAGCTGGCTTGAAGTTACCTCAGGTTTCCAGGTTCGAGTAGTTGGCGTACATGCACAGGAGCCAAGCCAGCGAAAAAAAGTAAGAAGGCATAGGAAAAGTCTGCAAGCAGCCAAACAGTCAGTCAGTCAGACAGACAGTCAGTCGAGCAGCGGTCTGTGCGTTGCGGTTGCGGCAAAGTGTGGTTGGGGTTTTGAGTTGGGTTGCGCTGCACTGGAACGGGCCCGACGATGAGGTTGACTACGTGACAGCGGAAAGCGTCAACATCTTGGCATGTGAGTGTATGTGTGTGTGTGCTTATGCCACACATATCTATCGATGTATGTGTGTGTGGCATGGACACGAGTGGGTACACAAAGGCTAATTGGATTTTACGCGCTTTGGCGTTCGGTTGCGTCGATGGTGAGGTGAGTGCAACGGCGAGTGTGGCAACGCGTAGTCGACCGTATTAGGTTTGGCCATTAGATGAGGGACTGACGGGGCCGTTTGAGCCGTTCGAGCGCTTGGGCGGACAAATTTAATTCACCTGATAATTGCTTAAAAGACGCCATGGATTTTGAGATGTTGAGTAGTCTTGCAGTGCGATGAGGGTTTTAGCTCTAATGTCAGTCAGGCGGCTTGGAGGGGCATAAGAGGCTTTGCAATGTGGCACTGGGAGGGGAATAAGAGGCTTTGCCGTGTGGCTGTGTGAAACATATTTAAGCCATTAACAACGCAAACTGCAATTCATTAAAATCATACCTCATAATGAGTCAAGGAATTTCAAAGTTAAATTAAATTTTATTTATTTATTTATTAAATTAAAGTTTTGAGAGATTTATTTGTGCAAGTTATCACTTTGAATTTTTTGCTCTTTCATCATGTGGAAAATTCATTGTAAATCATATTTTAACATAACAAAATATTTCTCCCCATCACTTTTTAACTTTTTGTGATTTTTTCTATTAAAATCATACCTCATAATGAGTCAAGAAATTTCAAATTATTATTAAATTGAGAGATTTATTTGTGCAAGTGGAGTCACTTTGAATTTTTTGTTCTTTCATCATGTAGAAAATTCATTGTAAATCATATTTTAACATACAAAAATATTTCTACCCATCGCTTTTTAACGTTTTGTGAATTTTTCTATTAAAATCATACTTCATGAGTCAAGAAATTTCAAATTATTCAAAGTATTGCGAGATGGTTTTTTGGTGCAAGTGAAGTGAAGCCACTTTGAATTTTTTGCTCTTTCATCATGTAGAAAATTCATTGTAAATCATATTTTAACATAACAAAATATTTGGCCCCATCACTTTTTAACTTTTTGTGAATTTTTCTATTAACCCATTAAAACCTGACCCCAGAAAGGCTTGTGCGATTTCCATAAAATTTTACACAATCTTATTAATTGCCCTAATCAAGAAAAAAAATCAAGCAAAACATTCATATCATGTTTTTTTTTTGTCATGTTTTTCGCAAACATTACACAAATAAACAAAATCAAACATTTGCGGAAAATAAAATGTGCCAATAAAATATCAGCTGCTTGGATTTTGACATTTTCACGCGTTGCGTTGTATGAAAATTGGCAGTGTTTAGGCCCAACGTTGCATTCGCGCAACACAAAACGTAAAGCATATTTTTTGTTTAAAAAATTAAAAAAAAAATGTTCAAAACTTATTTTTAAATAGTTTAGCATTGCAAAATGCAGCCCACTAAGGGATTTTGATAGGTTTGAAGAATAAGTATTTTTGATTGAATTTCAAAAAGTCCCCAAAAAAACCTTTGACTTTGGATCGAAAAAAACGTATGAATATTTAAATAATTTTGAAATTTGAGTATGGCAGAATCTAAAACGATCAATTCTAATCCAATTCTACCCATTTTCAAGTCTTTTGTCTTTATGAATTACTTAATATAGCGAAATTCCCAAACGTTGCGCAAACGCAACGCTCAGGGCTTAATGGGTTAATAGATACTAATATTTTTCACACCAGTGTTTTATTAATAGGCAAGTAGATTATCATTAATTATGATATTGTGTTCTTTATTGGCATAAACAAATTAAATTATTAAATAAAAATGGAAATTTTCCCATAAAACCATTTCATAAACCATTTCATCATAGATAACATTTGACAACCAGTCAACCCAACTGAATGTCGTGTAGTTGTCATAAACGAGTCAAAGAACTAGTCAGTTTTTGCTGCTTTAACACTAGAATACCCAAGAGAGCCTGAATGACTCCAGTCAAATTTTTTTATTTTTGCATAGCTTCTGAAAATAATCTTTCATGACTTACTTTTAGAAGCAAAATTAATGCAAAAACTATTGGAAAACATTTACCCATATTTTGTATTATAACATTATTCCATTTGCTCATTTAAGAATGACTGAAATAGGCTGGGCATTCTAGTGTTAAGTAAAAATACGCTAGGCAGTTCAATAAAATTTTATTTACATGCAAATTGCCGTGTCACGTAACAGTCGCAACAATAAAAATCGCCCAATAGCATAGCGTCCATTCGCCAGTGAGACATTCGACGGCCAAAGGCATTCGACGTTCGAGTTTATTAGTGAGGATTAATAAAATGGCAATGGCATTCAAGTCGGCGGCGACATGAATCATGCGGCATTAGGCGCGAAAGGCATTAAATCCACCAGCGAGCAGCGCTACCTGCAAAATTCATTCATAAATACACGAAAAACGGCATGAAAGAAACACAAATAAAGGACACCAAGTAGTGGTGGCATGAAGTGAAAATTTATTGTGTGCCAAGAAGTGCGCATTAATGTATTTTTCGCTGTACGCTGTAAAGGAGCGACCGAGGCCCAAATGCCTTCGGAATTGAAACCCAAAGTCAAAGTCGCTGCATGAAGCGCACAAGATACCTTTAGATACTTTCTGATATGTCTATCTGTGTGTGCGTGTGTCGGTAGTATTTTCAAGGCAATAGAAATTTCAGCAAAATGTGCAATAATTCTTTTTTATTGCCGCACCGCAGTTACGCCACAGCGCCGATATGTGCACCGATTACCCACTTGCGACCGACATCGAAGCGGGCATTGTTGGCCAATCTGCAACCGGCGCGCATTACGGATGAGGTGCTACCTTCGCCTTGGCAATGCCACATTAAATTTGTATTCAGTTTCCTTTGTGCGTTGTGTCAATAAAATGTACACGCACAGAGTCGCGCAGTTGGGAATTTCAGGAAATTTGTAGATTTTTTGCATATGTATGTGTGAGTGTGTGTCTGCTAAGCGAGCCGAAAGAATTATCATAAAAATTTAATTGTTAACTGGGCAATGCAGTCAACCATCTCCAATTTATACTTAGAGGGTTCCTTTGGGTTTCACTGCCTAATGGCATCTTTAAGGTCGTTCGAGATTGTCTACAATTAGTAGTCCGAACTCACCTTTTGTAGTGTCTGCTGACTTTCCAACTGTCGCTCACACATTTGGCTATCCAATTGCTTCATATAATCCTTGGTTCAGGCCCGAAAAAGTCCTTTTCTAATCCTTTCTTTCATGGTTTAATGGTAGCTCAATTTGCCTTGTCCCAACATGTTCTCTTACTCACATTTGAGACACCCTGTTTTCAAGGATACAGCGTTTGAGTTTATGAACACATTTCAGAGATAGTTTGGAGATTAATGTGAGACATTTGACTATCGAATTATATAATCCAATCCATGATTTGGGTCTATAAAAGTTCAAATCATAACAAGTCCAATCCAAGACTTGGGTTCAGAGAAGTCCAAGTCTAAACTAGTCCATCCAAGGTTTGGATCCACAGAAGTACAAATCTTAATTAGTGTCCACAGTCAAGAAGTACAAGTTTTAACTAGTCCTATCGAAGATTTGGATCTAAAGAAATTTAAGTCTTAACTAGTCCAAAACAAGATTTGAATCCACAGAAGTTCAAATCTTAATTAGAAGTTCACAGAAGTCAAAGTCTTGACTAGTCTATAGTCAAGAAAGTGTTCGAGAAGATTTCTTAACTAGAAGTACAAGTCCAGAAGTCCAAGTCTTAACTAGTCCATTACAAGATTTAGGTCCACAGAAATACAAATCTGAAGTCCAAGTTTTCACTAGTCCAGAAGTCCGAGTTTTAACTGGTTTATCGAAGATTTGGATCCACAGAAGTTAAAGTCTTAACTAAAAGTCCACAGAAGTCAAAGTCTTGACTAGTCCATAGTCAAGAAAGTGTTCCAGAAGATTGCTTAACTAGAAGTACAAGTCCAGAAGTCCAAGTCTTAACTAGTCTATTACAAGATTTAGGTCCACAGAAGAACAAATCTGAACTAGTAGTCCACAGAAGTCCAAGTCTTCACTAGTCCAGAAGTCCGAGTTTTAACTGGTTTATCGAAGATTTGGATTCACAGAAGTTCAGGTCTTAATTAGAAGTCCACAGAAGTGCAAGTCTTAACTAGTCGAGAAGTCCAAGACAGTGTTCCAGAAGATTTTTTAACTAGAAGTACAAGTCCAGAGGTCCAAGTCTTAACTAGTCCAATACAAGATTTAGGTCCACAGAAGTACAAATCTGAACTAGTAGTCCACAGAAGACCAAGTCTTCACTAGTCCAGAAGTCCGAGTTTTAACTGGTTTATCGAAGATTTGGATCCACAGAAGTTCAAGTCTTAACTAAAAGTCCACAGAAGTCCAAGTCTTGACTAGTCCGTAGTCAAGAAAGTGTTTCAGAAGATTGCTTAACTAGAAGTACAAGTCCAGAAGTCCAAGTTTTAACTAGTCCAATACAAGATTTAGGTCCACAGAAGTACAAATCTGAACTAGTAGTCCACAGAAGACCAAGTCTTCACTAGTCCAGAAGTCCAAATTTTAACTGGTTTATCGAAAATTTGGATCCACAGAAGTACAAATCTTAACTAAAAGTATACAGAAGTCCAACTAGTTCTAACTAGTTCTATCGAAGATTTGTGTCCACAGATGTTCAAGTCTTAACTAGTCTAGAAGTCAAAGTCTTAACTAGTCTTATCGAAGATTTGGGTATACAGAAGTACAGATCTTAACTAGAAGCCCACAGGAGTCCAAGTCTTAACTAGTCTTATCAAAGATTTGAGTTCACATAAGTTCAAGTCTTAACTAGTCTTATCAAAGATTTGGGACCACAGAAGTACAAATCTTAACTAGAAGTCCACAGAAGTCTTAAGTCTTAACTAGTCCAATCGAAGATTTGCATCCGCAGAAGTTCAAGTCTTAACTAGTCCAGAAGTCAAAGTCTTAACTAGTCTTATCAAAGATTTGGGTTCACAGAAGTACAAATCTTAACTAGAAGCTCACAGGAGTCCAAGTCTTAACTAGTCTTATTAAAGATTTGGGTCCACAGAAGTACAAATCTTAACTAGAAGTCCACAGAAGTCTTAGGTCTTAACTAGTCCAATCGAAGATTTGGATCCGCAGAAGTTCAAGTCCCAACTAGACCAGAAGTTCAAGTCTTAACTAATCTTATCGAAGATTTGGGTTCCCAGAAGTACAAATCTTAACTAGAAGCCCACAGAAGTCCAAGTCTTAACTAGTCTTATCAAAGATTTGGGTCCACAGAAGTACAAATCTTAACTAGAAGTCCACAGAAGTCTTAAGTCTTAACTAGTGCAATCGAAGATTTGGATCCACAGAATTTGAAGTCTTAACTAGTTCAGTTCAAGTCTTAATTAGTCCCATCCAAGTTTTGTGTCCACAGAAGTTCCAGTCTTAACTAATCCTATCCACAATTTGAGTCCACAGAAGTGCAAGTTTCAAATAGTTCATCTTTTAGCTCGCTTAGCTTTGTCCCGTCATGTCCTTCAACCCATATCAGAGTTAACCTGTTTTCAAGGACACACTTGTTCAGTTGATGTTCTCATATCAGTGCAGAGGTCAGTTTCGTTTGCTTCATGCATTTAGTAACCGACGGGTTGTGTAACGCATTTGATAGTCAAGAAAGTGATCCAGTATGTGAATCAGTCTAAGCGTATTCTTCAAGATCAGTAACGACCATTCAACTACTCGCAGGTTATCACTCTTCAAGATTTAGAGAGCAACTTAAATTTAGTGCAATCGAATAGAGTTTACTCTCTTTTACCATTCAAAGAAAATCCATTAGTAGAAATGCTGATTTTATGGATCTCGCAGCTGTATGAATGAGAAAGAGTAAGTAAATGCACTTGTGCTGCATTATCTAGAAGAAAGAAGACCCACCTGGGTCACCCACCTTCTTCATTGACAATCTACGGAATCTAACCGATAAGACTAAGACTAAGACTAAGAGTCTACTAGGCTTCGCAAGGAGCTCAAACTGGTTCTATGAGTGAACGGACTTATGCTCAATTGATGCTGGTGTCACAATGGGTCTTCAGTGACTAAAGTAGACTTGGTCTTGGGACAACAGCTCCTACCTGTCCGCCTACCTAAGTTCCTCGTACTTTCAGAAAATCATCTGCAGTTAATGTTTGGTAGGACCTTTCAGTCAGCTCATGTTCTCTCATGTTACCTGCAGACATCAGCGTCCATCAACAACCGCTGATCCAAAAGAATACTGAGACTAATTCATGCGCCGGATCACTTTGTTGATAATTAGAAAATTAAAAACCTTATCTTCCCATAAAATTCCCGCACACATTCTCACATTCGTTATATTGAAATTTGCCCAATTGGCGGAACTACAAAATTAACGCCTTAATGTAAATTCTTGGCCAGAATTCTACGCCTGTGCAGACTTGTTGCGGTTTTTTTCCCTTTGTTCCTCAATTTCTCATTTACATTACAACTATATGGAAACACACCCCAAAGTCGGCGTTTGTGTAATGATATGTAAAAAAAAATAATAATAATAATTAGCAAAATAACCTTCATAGACATTAGATGGCTGGGAACAAAAGCAGCAACAACAACAACTAACCAAAATAGAAATAACTCCTAAGAAGCTAATGCAAAGAAAAGAAAGCAAAACAACACCGACAATAACTGGTAAAAAAAATAGGAAATATTAAATGTACACATTAGGCAGAAGCGGCAGCAATAAAAAAAAAAGGTGGCACAAAGAACGAGTAAGTAGGAAAGAAGTAAAATAGAAATCAGTTCAGGCAAAATTTATTATTACGTGCTGGAAAGCGTAAAGCGGCTTATAAGATTAATTAAAGATATTAAATCATTTCCACATGCGTTGTTACGCCCGCTGACTGGGCGACTTATGGGCGAGTGTGAGTGCGAGTGCGAGTGCGAGTGTATGTGTGCGTAACTATGTGCGTCAGCAAATGCAAATTAAGCAAGCAATTTACATATGGAGAGACAAAACGACAGACAGCCATGCAGACACATCTACAGAGGTGCGTGTGTTGGGTCTGGGTCTGGACTTGGGCGCTGGCGAACCTATGAAAACAAGCAAAGAGCAACAAAGGCGCCCAAGAATGAGTGCGTTGAGTGTGTGAGTGCGTGCAACAAACATGCCGACAGACATATTAAAATATTCATACACATGCATGTATGTAAATATGTAGATATGTGGTGACTTTGGTTATGTAGTGTAATGGCTAAAAAGTCATTAACATGCCATAAGCCACATTAAAACGCCTGAGTGACTACGCACGTATGTGTGTGTGTGTGTGTGTGTGTGTGCGTGTCGGCGTTTTTCTACTGTAATGTACACTCGAATGTCTGTTCCACTGCGTGCATAAATATAAATTTTTGGTTAAATTTGTAATTTTTATTTATTGCTACACACACTTTCTACACGTAATCGCTGCCCGTTTTCCCGTAGCACGTCAACACAAGCAAATTAAAAATTTTTTTTATATAATTTGTTGTTTTAAATTTTTATATTTTTAGTCTTTAAACAGTCCATATTATTCATATTTTTTAGACATCCTTTTTGGTGCTTTTAATTTTATAACGCACGCAACAACAAAAACCCAACTATTAATAACTGTCACAATATTTTCATAGGGTCACTAATCTGCCTTAGTAGATTAATACAACTTTTTGTAATTTGGTTCTTTTAGCTTTGATTTGTTATGGTGTGTAATTTTTGCCAAACATTAATCTCGGTTTAGCGCACAAATTGCTTCAAGCCTGAACGCTTCTGTGGACTTTAATCCTATTAGCAATTTGTCATATTTTATGCTAATACGATTTGTTAATTTACCTATAATTTTTCACAAATTTTTCCTATTTCTTTTTTGTGTGCTTTGTTGGCGCAATTTAATAAGATTTTTCAATATTTATTAGCAATTTTAATGAATCGGCTTGAGAAAAGCCGCAATTAATAAGCGGCCGCTGGGAATTTTGTGTTTATTATATAAGAATTTCACCTACGGTTGTGATGTTACTTGATTTATTATTAACTGTTTTTTTTAATGCGGCATTTCATGCACGTTTGAGCTTAGTTTCTGTAAACTGAGAGAATTTTAGTAGAGAAAAATTAATCATATTGCTTCCTTAGCTACTAAACTGACTATAACAACGCATTAAAGGGGTGTGGTCGGTCGAAAAGTTCTCTCCAGACGTCAAGTGATGGGGAGTCTCCTGGTCCTGTCATTAACAAAAATTAATTATTCATTCAGAAAGGACCAAGGAAAACGCAGTGAACAACTTTTTCGCCTAAGCTTCATTGGTCATACGGGAGACATGGCCAAGGCAGCAACAGTATTTGAAGAGACTATTAAGAACATTCTAAGCAAATATTATTATTATTTCTGAATAAATATAAAAAATAATATAGTTCTCCAACCTTAGCAACTTGTCGAAAGTCACCCTTAGGCCGCAAAAAAGGCCCATTGTGATACCACAAGGAAAAAGTTATCTGACTTACTGCAATTCGAAGTACCTACACAAGCCAATTTGTTTTGTGAATAAAACCTAGAAAGTCTTTTATGTTGACTGATCTGAGCTTGTACAAGTTGTCGAAGAAAGGTGAGCGTAAGAATTTCGACCTTAGTGTAGAGAGAACCGGGCAGTGGTTTCGAATGGTATTCGGCTCAAAAGTTGTACGTCACCCCCAAATGAAATCCTGTGTGCGCCACTGCATCTATACATAAATCCGTACAGACCTTTAGATATCAGCAAATCACCTAAACCTGCGCTTATGCTGCGCGGATGCTGGAGTATCTCAGTAATGAGTCATCCGACCAATGACGCACACAGGATTTCATTTCTATATAAAAATTATACTTTGTCGTCATACATTTGCCAAAATTGTTCTGTGATTTTGCAATTTGGTTTTTCAACAATATTTATATTTTTTTTATTTCTTTCAGTCACTATATAAGAAACATTACCTATTAAAAATTAACCTTTTTTACGAATCCCACGGTTAACAAGAATCTGGATAAAATACATATCGCTATTCCAAATTTTTTTATTCACTATATCAGAAACGTAACCTAAACAAATTTAAGGTTTTTGTTAGGTATCCCACAGGTAATATATATTTATATAAAAATAAAATTAAAAAATAAAAATATATATCTATATAAAATTACAATTGATTTTTCAAGTATCGTCAAAAAGTATAGAATTGTATATTTTTTGGTATCATGCAGGTAGAAAACAAATATGAAAAAAATACATATTTACACTTTTTTCAAAATTTTTGTATTCACTATATTAGAAAGATAACCTAAAAAAATTTAAGGTTTTTTTTAGATATCCCACAGGTTATAAAAAAAATTTGGAAAAATGCATTTTGTTAAAAACTGTGTCAGAAATTCCTTTTGCTGACTGTCCGACCAAATGTACAAAATAAATTACAATTCATATTCAAAAATTACATTTGATTCTTTTTAAGTATCATGCGGGGAGAAAACAAATATGAAAAATATATTATAAATGTATTTTTTCCATATTTTTTTATTCTTTATATCAAAACCATAACCTAAAAAAATATAAGGTTTTTTTAGGTATCCCACGGTTCAAAAAAAAAAATCTGGAAAAAATGCATTTCGTTAAAAATTGTGTCAGAAATTCCTGAAAAAATTTTGCTGACTGTGCAAAAAACATAACCTAAAAAATAAATAAAAACTTATATTTAAAAAATACACTTAATTTTTTTTAGGTATCATACAGGCAGAAAACAAATATGAAAAAATACATATTATAAAACACTTTTTTCCAAATTTTTGTATTCACTATGTTAATAAGATAACCTAAAAAAATTTAAGGATTTTGTTAGGTATCCCACAACTGTGTCAGCAATTCTTGGAAAAATTTTGCTGACTGTACAAAAAACATAACATAAAAAATAAATCAAAAATTATATTTTAAAAATACACTTTATTTTTTGCAGCAGAAAACATATATGAAAAAATACATATCTATAGTATTATAAAACACTATGCGAGGAATATATAAAAAAATATGGTGATTGTAGCAAAATTTTAATTTCATAAAAAAATTTAAAAAAACTAACACACAATTTTTAAGATTATGCTTACTTTTTATTTAATAAAATATTTCTCTCGGATCTGGAATTAATTGTTAAGGCCTACAACTTGTGTAAATGGTTACCTATATTAGTATTTATATTAAAAAACATAAAACAATCGAATTTGGCTTGGGGGCACTTTACGCTTCCTTATTCGACTAAGGCCTTTCTCCCAAAATAATAAAGAAAAAAAGTTTTGATTTCCAGTGCAATGTTTTACACACAACTTAAACTTTAAATTATACAACATCGATGTGCTCGAATTTTTGTTTTTTGCTCTTAACATTTAATTATGAATTCAAATAAGCCAACTACGTGCTTGGTGGCATCAACATCTTTCCTACTCTTCGGCACTTGAAGTTTATGTAACCCACTAACCCCGAGCTGCAAATGTTTCCACTTTCAACAATCCAGCACACCTCAAACGCACATCAAAGCAGAAAATTAGTTTGAAATTTTTGAAATTTTGTTGTTAGAAATTTTCCTCATTTATGGAGCAAGCAGCAAGCGGCAAATTTCCAAGCGACCACTGCGATATGTAAATGGAGTAGTTGCGGCACAGACACGTTCTTATCGCCAATCGGCAAACGTCCTCAAAATTAATTATCTTCATCGTTGGCTGACTGGCGAGCTACATACATAGTTGACTGTCTGCTGTTGGCTTTTCTCCCCATTAAATGCAGCCACAGCCACAGCCGCTCCTCATAGATGCGAACGCGATAGCGGTCACCGCTGAGGCAGCGCGTTCAGCTCATGTCTTAACCTGGTTTCGGGCCACTCTAAGCAATCTGTGTGTGTCTGTGCTGTTGGCGTTTTCGTTTAGTTTTCTGGTCAGCGTAAGCAGTGATATGAGTTGCTGTTGTTGCAATTGTAATTGGGCTAATAATTTGGATGTATGGCTTTAGATGTTATCAGCTGCGTTTTGGTCTTATTTTCAGCATTGAGGGCAATTTTTGTTAATCGCCTGGCATTGCTTAAAGCTTTATGTTGTTGTAGTGGTGCTTGCACCCAGTTTCCAGGAAGGTTGCTGATTGGTTGCGTTCTGTAAGTGTTCGTTGCATTAACTTGAGCTATGATCCGAAGCGTGTGGAAAAATTTGGTGGCTTCATGGTAGGCAGAAAGGTTCCATGAGAAAAGAAAGGGTAGATAATTTTGGATTGGAAGAAAAGCCTTTGTGAAAAAAATAAATAAAAGTAAATCAGTAAATAAATAAAAAATAAGTAAATGAATGGCCAATCTTTTGATACCAGAAAGTCTTTGAAAAATGTTTGCTTTATGAAATCATATTTTAGTTCGAATTCTGTGCGTGAAGTGGGAGAAGAATCTACTTCTTCTTTTGGTTTTTTAAAGTTATTAATTCATTAATTCATTAATGAATTTATTTATTTATTTAATTATTTATTTATTTATTTATTTATTTATTTATTTATTTATTTATTTATTTATTTATTTGTTTATTTATTTATTTATTTATTTATTTATTTATTTATTTACTTACGTATTTATTATTTATTTATTTATTTATTTACATATTTATTGTATTATTTATTTATTTTTTTAATTAGTAAATACTAATTCTTGTATTTGTTTATTTATTTGTATATTTGTATATATTTCTATTTTTTAATTAATTAATTAATTAATTTGTTTTTCTTTATTTAATTATCTATTTATATTTATAATTATTTATTTATTTACTTATGTAGTATTTTATTAATTAATTAATTTATTTATTGAATTGCTTATTTATTTGTTTAATTAGTAAATATTTAACTTTTGCATTTGTTAATTTATTTGTTTATTAATTTATTAAATAATTAATCAATTTATTTTTATATATTTTCTTCTTTTCTTATTTATCTATTTATTTATTTATTTATTTATGCATTTTGTAATAATAACAGTTGTATTTTTGGCTAAATCAGAAAGAAGAAAAATTAGAAAAAGTATTAGAATATAATTAATAATAAAAAATGTTAATATAAAACCAGAAAATTATTGTTTTTTCTTAAAACAAATTTTAATTAAAAAAATAAAAATAAATTTTAAAAAAATATGTATTTTATTTATTCATTTATTTAGTTAATTAATTAATAATGAAATTTAATAATAATCATTAATTACAGTTGTATGCCTTGGCTTGATCAGAAAAATGAAAATTAGAAAAAACTAATAAAATATAATTAATTATAAAAAAATTTATATATAAAACCAGACAATTATTGTTTTTTATTAAAATAAATTCTAATTAAAAAAATAATAATATCAAATTTAAAAAAAAATTAAAAAATTATCAGATTGTGTGTCTTATATATATTGAACAATAAAAAAATAAATAAATCAATTAAGTCAATGGAAACAAATAAATACATTTGAAGGTCAAATGAATTTAATCGAAAAGAAATAAATGAATAAACAGTCATTGTGAGGGAAGAACAAGCCAAAGTGTTTCGGCCTCTAATTTTTTGTATGTATTCTTCTTCTTTTTCCACTATATGTACATATAGCTATCTTTAAGATGCCAAAAATTTAAGCAGAACTTCCTGCTACACCTTTCAGTTTTCCATGTTGGCCTCTAGTCGCACTGTTGTAGGCCTTAAAACTCGCCAAAGCATAAATTCTCTTTGGCATTGCCAAAAGTTGGCAAACTTTCACCTACCGCGCACAAATGAACAAATGAACTTCATAAATATCTAAATATGCCCAGAAATGTATTTCACCCTCTTTTGCAATGTAACCTCAAAAATTAGTAAATAAATAAACACAGCGCGCGCTCGCGTCGAGCCGCCGAGCATTGACGAGTGCGGCGTGCAAACTTTTAATAATATTCCCTCTTAAATAATGCAGGCAATTTGTTGGCGTTGCTAATAAAGTTTCCGTGGCAAAGTTGCTCGGCCGACAGGTGAGCGGAAAAGGTGTCTTAGCTGCGGCATTACCCGAGAGAAATTTTCAATTACTGTCTAAGGTTTCATTATTTGTTGCTGCCGTTGACAGCAACAGCAACAGCAACAAAAACAGCTGTTCGCTGTCGGTTTGATGTTGCTGCCGCAAGCGCACATGTACAGCAACAACAACAACAACAGTCGCATAGTGAATGCTCGACATCAACTTGAACAATCGGCGCAGTTTCACCGGCCACCACAGAAACTGGAAACTTAAGTAAACGCTATAACGGCATATAACTAGTGCGGCTTTCAGGCACTCAGACCCACCACCCCTCCCCCTAACTCGAGCTCCTCCAGCTTTGCTAGTAGGATTATGTACTCAGATCTTGTGGCGTTGTCAATATGCATTTTTGCCGCTGACAGCTATGAGCTTCTCCATAGTGTGGTAGCAACAACAACAACAACAACAAAGTTTTAATGAGAAAATTTATTTTTTTGCAAAACACAAAAGACCCGAAACCCTTACGACTAGTTAAACGCAAATCCATACAAATCGCGCGGTACGTGCGTTGGTTGAACGCAGAGCTGACTGGTTGTAGCGCTGCGGGGCAGAGAGAGCTGTGGATGGCTTTGAAGGGGCCTGCAGGGTGGTTGTAAAAGTTCGCTTGGTTAGGTGTACACTTGAAGAAAATCGTGCATAAAAACCGCAACAAAGTAACCGCACCTTCATTGGTGACGGTGTGGCGGCGGAGCGGAGAAAGAGATAGAAGAGCCAAAGGGCCGCAAGCATCAAACAAACCAGGCATAAGTGATTAAAAACCAATGGGGAAGGGGGCTTGAAAGTGGCGAGTAGGAGTAGTAAGCAAACAACAAACAGCATTGTTGACAAGATTTTGACAGGAAGCGAACGGGCGGGGATATTATACGCGTCCATATTTAGGCAAATCAACATAGGCGCAGGGGCGTTTTTCGTTGCTGGAAATCTCTCAGATTTAAGGATCCCAAATGAAACAGCGTTAAAAAAATGAAAAGTTATGGGGAGAAAATAAAAAGTATGAAAAACATGCTTAGGGTTCGGAGATGAAGCTTTAGGATCATTCAATGAAAACCTAGAAACCTTACAGAGAAACTAAAGTCAGCCCAGAACTTAGAACTTCCTGAATCATTGGCATTTTGTCCAGTTTTTGGTGGCATTTTTGTATGTACTGATGGAAATCTCTGAGATTTAGGAATCGCAAATGGAAGAGCGTTAAAGAACTGAAGAGACATGAGGAGAAAATAAAAATCATGAAAGCTATGTGGCCCCAATTATGCATAGAGTTCGGAGATGAAGCTTACGGATCATTCAATGAAAACCTAGAAACCATACAGAGAAACTAAAGTCAGCCCTGAACTTATAACTTCCTGAATCATTGGCATTTTGTCCAGTTTTTGGCGGCGTTTTTGTATGTAATTGATGGAAATCTCCGAGATTTAAGAATCCCAAATGAAGAGATGTGAGAAGAAAATAAAAAGCATGAAAGCTTTTTACTGAAGTTATGTGGTCTAAACCATGCTTAGAGTTCGGAGATGAAGCCTTAGGATCATTCAATGAAAACCTAGAAACCTTACAGAGAAACTAATGTCAGCCCTGTAACTTCCTAAATCATTGGCTTTTTGTACCTGAAGTAGGAGTTTGAAAAGCGCAGAAGGAGATGTGGCCGGTGTGGGAAAACATTGAGGATACCAAAACTTTTGAGGGATTTACAAAAGTTTAGGTTAGGTTAGGTAAGATGGCTGGCCAGATCGGCCATGCATAGACCCTGTTGCATACCTAGTGGTATCCAGAAGGAGATTTGGCCAGTGTGGGAAAACATTAATGATGCAAATCAGTTTTGAGGGTCTTACAAAAGCCTAGTTTACAAAGGTTTTGGTAAGTTGGCTGGCTGGTCAGATCGGCCATGTTTAGAGCCTGTCGCATACCTAGTGGAACCAGTTAGAGCTCCTTTTTGTTGCGGGTCAATGTAAAAGTGATCGGTGAGTGTTCTTAGCTGTGACTTTATGTAGAAATGATCCCAGCCCCTAGGAAAGACGCAGTCTTGAGATAGCCGAACAGAAGCTAAAAATCTGCTTCAAGATTTATTTGACAACCTTTTCATTGACGTTGGCCCAACTACTATGAAATTGCATTGGACCATCTTGAATCTGTATTCATGTTAGAGCATCAATATTTCCCCTTAAAAATCAGTATTTGTCATCTTTCTGAATTGTTAGCAACATACTTTCTTTGTGCTCTAAGCATTTCAACCTTGTCGCATTAACACGGTAGCGCCTCCTAGCGCCTCTTGGCAAAATTTTTCAATTATGTTTCATATTAAATCGCTCAAAACGCTAATTTCGTAAGAAAAAGAGTTCCGGCACATTCGAGTAAAAAGACAATTTGTGGGCAGCGCCGGTGTTTTGGCAGAAAAATGTTTAGACACATGTTGCAAAAGTTGTGAAGGAAACTTTGGCTTTGCTTCGTTGATCCTTTCGACCAGTGGCGCATACAGGAATTAATTTTAGGGGAGATTCTGTACACACTTTTACCTTATTTGAACAACATGTTTGCAGGTTATAGATACATATTTGAGAGGGGTTTGAACCCCCGAAACCCCTCTCCTGCCTTCGTGCGCTATTGCTTCCTACTATGATTTCATTCGCCTGATGGCTCATGGCCTCTCCGAAGCAGCACTTAACTTCTTACAAAGATGTCAAGAATTGAGTCAAGACTTGGATCATCTCAAAAGATGGAGAATTTCATTAACGTGGAACCCGTTTGCTGCCTGAAAGATGAGGAAGAAGTCATAGAAAACGATAGATAATATTTTTTTTATAGAATATATATTCTGAACAGAACATCAAAATTAAAAAAAAAACTTAAATCTATTTCTACCCGCAACAGACTTAAAAACGATTTAAAAATAACTTAAAAATAATTTAAGTTGTGTTTATTTTAGTGTCCGACCGAAACCACTTTTTTGGGCCGAAACCGAAACCGAATATTCGTTTTTTTTTTAATATTCGGCCGAAACCGAAACCGAAACTTTCTAGTTAAAATAAAAATCACCATAACAAGCATTTTTTTTTCAACAAACGAATTTTACATTGAGTAAATAAAGAACAAACAAACAAACATAGCATAAATAAATAAATACATATTAATAAAAACAATTTATTCATTTTTTAAAAACGTAAACATAAAAAATCACCATTTCGTACCTTACTCGCTAATATTCAAAAATAAATAATTTAATATTATATGCTAACAAAAGAACTTTATTTACATTGCTGGCATCTAAATTGCTTCCCCTTTCACTATATATCTGCTACACAATAAAATGTAAAAAATATACTAGAAAGTTTCGGTTTCGGCTATTCCGCCATTTTTTGGCCGAAACTGAAACCGAAACCACTTATTTGGGCCGAAACCGAAACCGAATATTCGGTCGGACACTAGTTTATTTTGCCAAGATTCACTACAATTTAAGTTCATTATTCAACTTGTGAACAGCGCCCCGCACTCATGGGCTCGCATTTTTCAATATGTGAGCGGCCCTGTGCTACTGGCTTTGCATGCTTGTAGGCTGATGTGTCCGTGTTGCGGTGTGCATGTTGTGAGGTGAGCTAATTTAAAATTAATTAATTTCAACATTAAATGTCATTAAAACCTGATTTGAAAGACATCAATCAAAATCAAACAAAGGTGGTTACTGTGGTCGGCACTGTTGCTTGTTGCTTTTGTTGTTGTTGTTGTTCGGGCTTTGGCTCTGACTACAGTTGCGCCTATGGTTGTTACCCTTCTAGTTGTTGTTGTTGATACCATTGTTGTTATTGTTGTTGCTGCTGGTGTTATTGTTGTTGTTGCCTGGTGGCTGCTGTTGATGATGACAAAGAAGCGACAGCTGTTGTTTGACAGCCAGCGGGGAATGGTGGGGCGTTGTGTTGCTGACAAATTGTCTGTGCTGTAAAAAAAAAAAACTAAACCAATGGAAAGGTAGTGAAGGTAAAATGGCCATGAAATTATTGGCAAGAAATATGGTTGTACTAAAATTTAATTATAAAAACAACAATAAAAACAAAAAGGGCGTGGCTATGGACTAGTTATACATTATTGCGAAGAATATGTGTGCCATATCGATCCAGGTGTGAGATTGATTTTTTTTAGGCCAACAAATGATAGTGAAGGGATAGAAGTGACTAAACGCTTAGTGAACTCAGTCATAATTCGATGAACGTTAAACAAATTTTGTTGAGTAAGAAAATAAATTTTAGTATTGTTAACAAATTTAGTTTAGTTTAGTTTAGTTTATTTCGTCAATGGAATACATCCCTTACAGACTAGGAAATACAGTAGATTTCTTAGATATTATTTAAGATAACTATTTACAGTATGTTTAAATGAAATTCGATCAAGAGTGATATCGAGCGACTCACAGCAACTTAACATTTTATTTAATACTAAAAGAGATCTTATTATAGGCTCATTAGTTGCAAAATTAGTTCTATGGGTACCAATATAAAAGAGATCATTATGACGTAGTTGCTTAAGAGGAACATTAAATTTGACTCGTTCTAGAAGTGCACAGCAGTCAATTCTGCCACTAACAATGTCATGGATAAAGATCAACGATTGGACAGTTCTTCTGGACTCAAGAGATTTTAAATCAATGAGTGAACAACGGGCAATGTATGATGGCCGAGGTAGTGAAAAATGGAGCGAACGTAATGCAAAATTTATGAATTTTTTTTGAATTTGTTCTAAACGGTTAATATGAGTGATATAGAAGGGAGACCAAATAAATGAGGCATAATCCAATCTAGATCTCACAAATGTTATATATAACAGTTTAAGCGTATACGGGTCTGTAAAACTTTGAGAGTTCCGTCTGACAAATGCCAGAAGTGAATTAGCTTTAGGTATGATGTAATTCAGATGCCGAGTAAACGTGAAACGTGAATCAAAAACTACTCCAAGATCAAGCGTTTCATCCAAAAGTGAAAGATTGGAATTTCCAAGACTGTATGAAGACCGGAATGGGCACCGTAGTTTAGAGTATGTCATATGAGAACACTTTTTAATATTCAGTGACAAACGATTTTTATCACACCAGGTAAATACTCTATTAAGATCATCTTGTAAACTACCGACATCTGATGAGTTACTGACACGATGGACGACTTTTAAGTCATCTGCGTACAGAACAAACATTGAATGTTCAAAGCAGCATGAAATGTCGTTGATAAATAGGAGAAAAAGCAGGGGACCGAGGATACTACCCTGCGGTACCCCAGAGGTCGCTACAAAGGGATAAGATTTAACATTATCTACCATTACAACTGAAGTACGGTCCCTCAGGTATGACTTAAGCCAAACGAGAAAGACGGAATGGAAACCGATTTTTTCAAGCTTCGCGATAAGTATAGGGTGTTTTTTTTAGAGGTATAGAACTTCGAATTGAAATAAAACACAAGAAAATCGTTTTAATGTCCATCAATTTGGCTTTATTGGAAGGATAATTTTATGCCATTAATGTTTAAATATGATTTCGGGCATGTGGCCGCCGCGGCTGGCTCGAATAAAGCCAATTCTACAGGTCCAATTTTCAACCACTTTTTCGAGCATTTGGGGCCGTATGTCGGCAATAACGCCACGAATGTTGGCTTCCAAGTCCCCTAACGTTTCTGGTTTGTTGGTGTAGACGAGCGACTTCACATATCCCCAAAGAAAATAATCCAATGGTGTCAAATCACACGATCTTGGTGGCCAATTGACAGGTCCATTCCGCGAAATTATGCGCTCATCGAATGTTTCCTTCAATAAATCGATTGTGACGTGCGCTGTGTGGCATGTAGCGCCGTCTTGTTGGAACCACAACTCATCCACATTCATGCCATCCAATTCGGGAACAAAATAGTCGGTTATCATGGCTCTATACCGGTCTCCATTAACGGTAACTGACTCTCCAGCATTATTTCGGAAGAAGTATGGCCCAATGACTCCACCAGCCCATAGAGCACACCAAACAGTCAGTTTTTGTGGATGTAATGGCGTCTCAGGGGTCTCATGTGGATTCTCTTCACTCCAAATGCGGCAATTTTGCTTGTTGACGTAGCCATTCAACCAAAAATGAGCCTCATCACTGAACAAAATTTTGCGATGAAAATCAGCATCGAGATCAATCTCATTTTCGGCCCATACACCAAAATCACGACGCATTGCATGGTCTCGCGGCTTTAATTCTTGCACAAGCTGGATCTTGTAAGGTCGCAAGCCAAGATCTTTGCGCAAAATCTTCCATAAAGTTGATGGACAAAGCTCCAATTGCTGTGCACGGTGGCGAATCGATTCATTCGGGTCCTCTTCAACATTTTGCTCTACAGCGGCAATTGTTTCTTCGGTGCGCACTGTTCGACGTCTCTGCGGATGCGTATTATCACATAGAGTAAACGTAGTGCAAAAACGACCCATGGTTAACCGAATTAATTGCTCTGATGGACGATTATGTCGACCATAAAATGGACGGAGCTTGCGGTAAACTTCGCGAACTGAACCATTATTTTCGAAATAAATTTGCACGATTTGAAAGCGTTGTTCTTTTGTCAACCTGTTCATGATGAAATGGCAAACCAAACTGAACATAAATGACATTAGAGTTGCCAGATTTGACCACAAAATGCCAGTTTTATCTCTATTCGAAAAACAAACCTCTAAAAAAAACACCCTATATATTGTGCGACACTTTATCGAAGACTTTAGAAAAGTCAGTGTAGATAGTATCAACTTGCTGGCCTAACTCAAATGATTCCATGCAATAGTCATAAAAAACGGCGAGGTTAGTTGTTGTCGAACGACCAGTAACAAATCCATGCTGGCAGGGACTAATAAGATTTTTCACTGCAAAGTATAATTTATCCTTTACAGCGCATTCAAAAAGTTTGGACATTGTTGAAAGTTTGGTGATAGGTCTGTAATTCAATACACTGTTTTTATTGCCACTTTTATGAATGGGGGTAATAAACGAAATCTTGAATCTATCAATAAATGTGCCTCTACTTAGGGATTTATTGAAGATCAAAGTTATCGGACGCACTAAAGATGACATGCATGCTTTAATTAAGAATGATGATAGACCATCATTATCCAGCTTAGTGGAAGCTTTAAGTTTCCTGATGGCAATAGCAACATCTGCATCAGTAAGACTAAGAGAGCCAAAATCAGTTGTGGGTATTATCAGTTGGCTCAAAATTGGAAATAAAAAAATCAGCAAAAAGATTGGCAGTTTCTTGGGCCGAGCTTGATCTCTTCTCATCATAAAACATCGAGACCGGAATTTGTGAACTAGACTTCTTGGATTGAATAAAATTCCAGAACGATTTGGGATTTTGTTTTATGTTACCTTCACATCGCAGTATATATTGTTTGTAAAGAAATTTATTAAGGCAATTGAACTCTTTCATATAATGCGAGTATTTCTGAAAAGCTTCAACATTATTAGTGGACTTGTGGGTGCGATAAAACTTATTTCTGAGATTTTTTAACTTTTTCAAACCCTTGGTATACCAGGGGAGTTTATGAGATTTCTTAGGCATTACAGGAATGTGTTCTTTGAAAATTCTCAAAATTGTAGACAGGAACAGGTCAAAGCATTCCGAAACTTCAAGATGGCCAAATATAACATCCCAATCGACATCATCGATTTCAGTGTTTAGAAGAGTACTGTCACATAAGTTATAGTTAAAATTTTGGTTGATGTCTTGCGAGGGAAAACTTAAAAATTTGTAAAATTTGATCTCTAGAATAAGTGGTACATGATGCATATCAGACTTAGCCAACGGGTAAACACACTCCGTCAACTTAAAGTCAAAATTATTGCTTATGAAAATTAGATCAAGAATCTTATCAAGTTGGTTCACAAACGAATTAACTTGCACCAACTCAGCACTAGAAAGACTATCAATAAGATATATTTCATGAGGTTTATTTACATTGAGAGGCGTTAGAATACAATCATTAGGTACGAAGGACAATAATACCTTGCTTAAGTTAAAGTCACCTACGACGCATAATTGGTTATCACCAACAGACTCTGCCGAGAGATTAGCAATGTTGTCTACATGCGCGTTGTATAAGTCATCACGACTGAGTGGGGGAATATATGAAGCACAGATAAACAATAGGTCATTAGTGCCACGGACAATAACACATAATTGATCCAAAAGTGAATCCATGTTTTGAAGGTTGAAGAGTTCAGAGTGTAGAGTACGCTTAGCAGCGATCAGAACACCTCCTCCTCTAACACAATTTGTTTTGATGGGATCTCTGTCCTTGCGGTAGACGTTATAGAGACTCAGATCACAGATTTCTGCATCAAAAGTGTCAGAGTTAAGCCAGGTTTCAATAAGAATAATTATGTCATAATCACAGAGTGATGTAAATAAAGAAACCGAGTTTAACTTTGTTCTGATACCTGAAACATTTTGAAAATAAATACTAAGCGCAGAGGTAGACTCAATGCTAGTGCAGGCAACCATATCTGTAGGTTGCTTAGAGCTCGCAGCGTTAATCATGTGATTATGTTGGGCAGAAGTCGCTCTTGAAAAAACTGGAAAGGTTTCACCTTGACATCAGCAGGCCATAGCGAGGGGTTCATAACCTCATCAAAGAGAGATTCCGAAACACCGAGTTTGAAATTTACTTTTCTTAGAACGTTGATGTCAACATCCTTTTTTACTAATTTACGACATGCCAGTTGATTACTTTTAATCTTTGAATTCTTTACTACATACGATATAATATTATCCTCAGTAATTGAGGGTTTGAATGAAGATAGGTGGACCCATTTTCTCTTGGCAAATACATCCAGGTCTGTGCTTTGATTGAGGCCAATCACAACATCAGGCGCCTTTTTTGGTTTCCTGTGTCTTTTGTTTTGAGCCGTTTTCCAATGTACTTCTTTACCAATGAATTTTAAATTTCCAAAATATTAAAAACAAAATTTCTTTTACCACACAAAGTGCCAGAACAAAGTTTTTTCTGAGTTAAATAATAATTAAACAAACGTTTTTGGTTAAAAAACAAATTTTAGTATTCTTAACAAATTTGCCAATGAATTTTGAATTTTGATTTTGATTTTTTGCCTTGTACCACACAAAACCCCAGAACAAATTTTCTCTGTTTAGATTATAATTAGACAAATTTTGTTGAATAAGAAAACAAATTTTAGTATTTTAAGCATTACAAAAAAAAAATTTTCAAATGAATTTTAAAGTTTCCAAAATTAAAAAAAAATATTCTTGTACCACACAAAACCCCAGAAAAAATTTTTCCGGTTTAGATGATAATTAAACAAATTTTGTTGAATAAGAAATCAAATTTTAGTATTGCAAGCATTACAAAAACAAATTTGCCCATGAATTTTAAACATTCGAAATAAAAAAAAAATTGATATTTTTGTACCACACAAAGTGCCAGAAAAAAGTTTATCTGAGGTAAAAAATAATTAAAAAAGTTTGTTAGATAAAAAACAAATTTTAGTATTCTTAACAAATTTGCCAATGAATTAAAAAAAGAAATAAATATTTTTGTACCACACAGTGTCAGAAAAAAATTTTTCTGAGTTAGATGATAGTTAAACAAGTTTTGTTGACTAAGACAAACAAGTATTTTAAGCATTACAAAAAAATTTTTAAATGAATTTTTAAGTTCCCAAAATATAAAAAAAAATAAATAAATATTCTTGTACCACACAAAGCCCCAGAAAAAAGGTTCTCTCTTCTTCACAGCAAAGAAACCTGGAAGACTCTGATTGATGGGCAATTTAGACAAATATGAAAATTATAGTCACACTACAATCGACTTCATTATTACTTAATACATATGGTACACATTTCCAAAATAATTGTCAACGTCCTCGTCATCAGTTTCGGTCAGGATTATCCCCCCACTGGGCCGATTTGTGTCAGCCGCGCCGCAACGCCAGCACTGCAGCACACACAGCGGCACATAAATAGTTCGGCATTCATCAGCTCGCTAGTCAGTCAATCAGTCAGCTGTGTGTGTCTGTCTATTTGTCCGCCCAACCACAGCCCATGCAATAATGGGCGCAAACAGCTCGAGCCGTGGCATTCGAACGCGTATGGGCCTCACTCCACGCCACACCCCACTGTCGCCGCAGCCGCCTTACACCGTTTCGAACATATAATTTGACTTAATTTTGTTTATTTTCGGTTATTTGCTTTACACGAACCACCGACGACGGTTTCTGTGTATTTTGTCATTTGACCATATTTCATTTGTTTGTCAAAACCGTACGTAATTGTCGAGGCGTCCATGTGACGTTGCAGCATTGGGTCGGGCAGGTGCTGCCACGCCAAATCAACTAAGTAAATTGTGTAGTAAAAATAATAATGGAAATGTATACGAAACATGAAAATCGAATGTATTGAATTTAGTTCTTCATAGACTGCTGTGGGTTAGTATCCAACATGGCATACAAGACTGGAGCGATGGGAAAGGGAGCGCGGCACAACGAGCTGGGCGCTAATTCGAAGCGTGCTATGGTGTGCTGTGTGTTGTATGTTGTTGTTGCCAACAAGGTGGCATAGAACAAGCTTTGCAAGAATTTTGGAAGGTGACGAGAGACGAGTTGCAAGAGACGCAAGAAGAGCTGAAACATTATTTTTAGCATTGTGATGGTTCAGGTGAATGGAATAGTGCCTCTCTAATTTAAAAAGGTTCATATGTTATGAGTTGTTTTTACTATATAAAAGTTTTCTTTGTAACATAACAGAGTCCAGATGATTTGAGTTCTAGTTATTAGGGGAGTCCTACTTAATTAAGTGTTGGGAGTATTCAGAGGTCAATTATAGACCAGAAGAAAGATGGCGCAAGCTTGGGATCAAATGGTAATTATTTGCCTAGGTGCCAGTATTTCTCGACGCTCCTTACACATTAATAACAATAAGACTGATGCTGATCTTTCGGGTAAGCGCTGCAAGCAACTCTCTTGGGTTGCAAATGTTAAGCTGACTGTCTGACTCTGAGTTTCTAAGTTTGAAGAGGTAACTTTACCCTTTCGATTTTTGTGCTTCTTATTCACTCAACTTAACACTTAATGAATGGAAATTCTACAAGTACGCAAGTAATCTCAGATGATGGACCTGCCATCTATAATTCCCTAACAGAAATACCTTCGTATGGTGAAAGTCTTTTTGACTCCATTACTGATAGGTTGAAGGGTTGGTTAAAAGGGTTGGTGTCTTCACTGAGAGTGTCCATTACTGATAGGTAAGAGGAGTTGCTAGCAAAGGGTTGGTGTCTTCACTGAGAGTGTCCATTACTGATAGGTAGGAGGAGTTGATATCAAAGGGTGGGTGTCTTCACTGAGAGTGTCCATTACTGATAGGTAGGAGGAGTTGATATCAAAGGGTTGCTGTCTTCACTGAGAGTGTCCATTACTGATAGGTAGGAGGAATTGATATCAAAGGGTTGCTGTCTTCACTGAGAGTGTCCATCACTGATAGATAGGAGGAGTTGATACGAAAGGGTTGTTGTCTTCATTGAGAGTATTTAACCTAAGTTTTAAATATAAGCGCCTTCTGCGTGTGCATTACTGATATGTAGGAAGAGTTGATATCAAAGGGTTGGTGCCTTCACTGAGAGTGTCCATTACTGATAGGTAAGAGGAGTTGCTAGCAAAGGGTTGGTGTCTTCACTGAGAGTGTTTAGCCTAAGTTTTAAATGTAAGCGCCTTCTGCGTGTCCATTACTGTTAGGTAGGAGGAGTTGATAACAAAGGGTTGCTGTCTTCACTGAGAGTGTCCACTACTGATAGGTAGGAGGAGTTGATATCAAAGGGTTGCTGTCTTCACTGAGAGTGTCCATCACTGATAGATAGGAGGAGTTGATACGAAAGGGTTGTTGTCTTCACTGAGAGTATTTAACCTAAGTTTTAAATATAAGCGCCTTCTGCGTGTGCATTACTGATATGTAGGAGGAGTTGATATCAAAAGATTGGTGCCTTCACTGAGAGTGCCCATTACTGATAGGTAAGATGAGTTGCTAGCAAAGGGGTGGTGTCTTCACTGAGAGTGTCCATTACTGATAGGTAAGAGGTGTTGCTAGCAAAGGGTTGGTGTCTTCACTGAGAGTGTTTAGCCTAAGTTTTAAATGTAAGCGCCTTCTGCGTGCCCATTACTGTTATGCCCCGTTCTGACTATGTCATATATGGCGTCATTTGTAGTCAGTTAAATGAGAACGGGTTGTCATATGGTGTCATTTGCGTTTGCCTGCATGTATGACTACGATTTGCCATACGAAACGACAATCCAATGACAACGATCGAATTTGTGTCGAACGAACGATTTGACTACGTTTGCCGAGAAAACAAAAAATGTCAACATGCTGGCAAACCTTGTCATATGTATTTTTCGTCAGTTTTTGCCGTGCAATGAGAACGCATTTGACGACATAGGACGAACATGACATATATGGCAGTGTTTGTCGTCAGTGAATATGACACCATATATGACATAGTCAGAACGGGGCAATAGTTAGGAGGAGTTGATATCAAAGGGTTGGTGTCTTCACTGAGAGTGTCCATTACTGATAGGTAGGAGGAGTTGATATCAAAGGGTTGGTGTCTTCACTGAGAGTGTCCATTAGGTAGAAGGAGTTGATACCAAAGGGTTGCTGTCTTCACTGAGCACAGCATCATTGTCCATTAGTCCATACTGGCATTTCGTTGTTGTTGTGCTTGTACGGCTACTGGATATGGGAATTTGCAAAGTGCTGCTCATCAAAAGTGATTGAATTGACAATAAAAACTTGTTACCAGTTAATGGGTTGGACTGGACTGGACTGAAATGTTGATGGAATTGAAAAAATAATTAGAAGAAAATAAAAATTGGAAAATTGGGAAAAATACAAGGGACGACTGTCAAGTGACAATCGAACCCACTCCGATGTCAGTCCGTTCAAATGTCATCATTGTCCATTAGACCATAGAGGCATTGCGTTGTTGTTGTGCTTGCACGGCTACTGGATATGGAGATTTTCTACGTGCTGGCCATCAAAGTGTCACCAGTTAATGAGTTGAACTTACTAATGTTGATGGATATTTAGAAGAAAAATTGGGAAAAGTACGATGGCCGACTGTTAAATGGCAACCGAACCCACTCAGTTGTCAGTTTGCTCAAATGTCAGCTGTCAAGCATTAATGTTGCCAAAACAATTTTTACAATTTGATTGTATAATAAAAACAAAATATTGCCATCTGATTGGGGGTTTTCAATCTTTTCAACAATAATTTTAATTTTTTTTTGTTGCAATAGAAAAACAACTCAGTATTGTAAGAGAGTCTACGGTGTTAGAACACTGTTCAATCATTTTTACTTTAAAACATTCAATCGACAATTCACCTGTCTGTTCCCCGTCAAAGTGCTTTAATCGCCTTCAACTCGGCGACATTCGACTCCCAGCTGCCACTTTGCAGTGCGCGTGTGGGCTCTAATGTTATTGTTATTGTTATTGTTATTGTAATGGCTTTTCGTTACGATTTTGTGCGTGGGCGTTTTACTTAATTACAGCATTCGAACTCGTTAATGTTCAATATGCATTGTTTCGATAGTTCGGTGTGTTTGCCTTTGGTTTGGTGCGGCGCTGTTCGACTGACCGACTGGCGGTCGGGTGTGTGGCCATAACAGAGTGTTGGCCAGTGTGAACGTAGCACTGAGACAGCGCGGCATCACGACATCACCCGCAGTGATTGGGATTATGTCATTTGCATAAGTAGACCTTTAAAAGTTTCAAGTTACAACACAAACAGGAAATATTGATTAATATTCAAAATTTACATACAATTTGTTGACGCAGCGAGGTGATTTAGATATTTTTGATTTTTTTTTGCTATAATTTTCAATTTCCATATAGTGTTGCGTAATGCTTGAGGAGCATTTTTTAACATTTTATATACAAGTAAAAATTAATTGTTTCCCCTCACTATTCAAACTACTTGAACTTTTACTTTCATTTAATGAAAACATCTAATTAACTAAACAAACTGCAGTGTGAGTCCCCTAAATTCATAAAAAGCTTTGAAAACCAATTAAAAGTTTAGAAACAAACAATCACGCAAGCAACAACACACAAGTAGACACATTTTATTTGTCTCGCCCAACGAGAAGTGACACACTTTTTGGTCAAATTCGAAATCGATTCATCATTTTCAAAACCAGTTTAAATTTATTTGGTCAGTTTAATATTTAATTGTTTAGTGCTACAACAACAACACATTCGTTAAGTATTCTAAAAGCTGGAATTGCTATGGGGAAGTGGAAGCAGAAGCGACAGCTTGTGGTCGCTAATGTTTTGTTGATTGATGCCATTGGCTCCGGTTTGTCTTTGCTCTAAACGAAATTAGTATCCCAATAATAAACACGTTCAGCGCTGGTGTTGTTAATAATTGTTGTTGTTGTTTTTATTTAAGCCGTTACTAAAGCAACTAAAAACGCTGCTACCCATTTAGTGCTTCAGTGCGACTGAGATGAGCTTACAAAACAATGGAACTGGAAAAAACCAAATAAATCAACTAACAATGAAAATAAATTATAAAAACCAAATAAAAAAATTAAAAAACAAAATAAATAAACTAGAAAGCAAACTAAACACGCAAGGGGGAAAAATAAAATAAATACACAAAAAACAAATTAAGAGAGACTAAAAACAAATTAAAAAAACAAATTAAAAAAACAAATTAAAAACCAAAAAAACAAATTAAGAAACTTGAAAGTCAAAATAAATAATCCAAAAACCAAATTAAAAAACAATAGAACTTGAAAGAACTAAATAAATCAACTAACAATGAAAATAAATTATAAAAACCAAATAAAAAAAGTAAAAAACAAAATAAATAAACTAGAAAGCAAACTAAACACGCAAGGGGGAAAAATAAAATAAATAAACAAAAAACAAATTAAGAGACTAAAAAACAAATTAAAAAACTTTATAACCAAATTCAGAAACCAAAAAAAACAAATTAAGAAACTTGAAAATAATAAGCCAAAAACAAAATTAAAAACACATGAAAACAGATAAACAAATACATTAACTAAAAAACAAATTCAGAAACCAAAAAAAAAACAAATTAAGAAACTTGAAAATCAAAATAAATAACCCAAAAAACAAAATTTAAAAACAAGAAAACAGATAAACAAATACATTAACTTAATTAATTAAAAAAAGTAATAAACTAAAAATTCAATATAAATAAATCAAGAATACAAAATTAAAAAAACCAGAAAGCAAATAATCTTACAAAAAAACAAATTAAGGAATTAAAAAAAATTAGAAACTAAGAAACAAATTAAAAAGTTAAACAACAAATTAAAAAGTAAAAACTCAAATAAATAAATCGAGAAGGAATTAAAAATAACAAGGAACCAAGTAAACTAAAATAACTAAAAAGACAAATTATTCCTTTTGCAAACTAAAAATCAAATTAAGAAACTAAAAACAAACAAAATAAAAAAACAAGAAAACAAATAAATTAACTAAAAAACAAATAAGGAAATTAAAAAAAAAATTTTAAACTCAAAATAAATAAATCAAGAAAACATAATAAAGCAAATAAACTAACTAAAAACAAATAAGAAAACTAAAAACATTGAGAAATTAAAAATCAAATTAAGGAACTAAAAAACAAATTAATAAACTAAAAATTCAAAATAAATAAATCAATACAACAAAATCAAAAGACAAGAAAAAAATTAATTAACTAAAAAAAAAGTATTCCTATTCCTAACTAAAAACAAAAAATAAAGAAACTAAAGCATTAAAATAAATAACAAAAAATAAACAAAAATAAAAAATGTATGGAACCAATAAGTAAAAAACAAAAACTATTAAGAAATGAATTGAAAAACAATCTAAAACAACTAGAAAAACTCAAAATAAATAAAATTTACTGTAATTTTCCACTGATCAAGTAAGCTTTTTTTTATATGTGCAGGTTTTTATTTATTTGTAGTTTTTTTTATTTCAAGTAGTTTTAATTTTTTATTTGTTTTTTGTTTGTGTACTCAAAGCTTTGTTGGTTTTAGTAATTTTGGTTTTGTTTTTTTGTTTTTTTATTTCTATCTGTTGTTATTTTTATTGCCATTTCGTGCTCAACTTTGATAATTCTACTCGATAAATGTTTCTTGTGTTTGGTTTGATACTTTTTTTTCCAAATTTTATTGATAGTTTTGTTATAATTTTCTACTTTATTGTCTTTTCTTCCGAAATATGCAATTAACTGCATGAAAATTAAATTTAATCATTTACAAATTTAGCTAAACAATTAAATACTTTGTGTGAATTTGATTAGCGAGCTGTGAAGATATTTTGTTGTTTTATTTTCCTTCTCTTCTTGACTTTTCAGTGCCAAGTTTAAATTTAAATTCAAATTTTTCTTATTGTTCTTAAGAGGAGAAAGCATTTTCTGCAAGTTAGGAGAAAGAAAAAGTGTGTTTAGTGGGTGAACCTCAGCAAATCTTTTTTGTTCACCAATCTGAGATCATCAGAGTTATTGGAGAAGAGAAAGCTTGAGATTTTCCATTGCCCAGTTCACATACTGTAAGTGAATTCACTTTGATTTTTATTCCATTTTTATAAACAAGAGAGAAAAGCATCCAGAAAAAGAGTCAAGTTAGTGTCTTTTTAAAATATTCCCTTCCGGTTTTGAAGACCTAAAGGAGCAGTTCTAAAATCAAAGGTAGTTCGGGGTTGCTGTACTTCACTTCAAGGCATTGGGGATCATCGGGTTTGGGGAGAGTGAACAGTGGAATTCTTTCATTTCATTTCAGCTTTTTCTTCTGCTGCTCTGACTTAGTGCCTTGGTTTTGCTTTGGACAATTTGGCTACATTCACACGTACATAAAGTGGTATTTCATATATCTCCACTCTTTATGTAAGGGGACTTGATGCCTCTGACGTGAGTCTTTTGCTCTTAAACGCCAAAACTCACCTTTGTTGCTAGCATCAGCGAGTAGCGTCTTCAACGACTTACTTTAGGCACAGGTTCCTTTTTTTGTCAGTCATAATTTCTCTTCTCCCAAAGCGGGCTTTTTGTCTTGTACTCACACTCACACACTCACACACTCACACACTCACATACCCACATTCAACTTATGCGCCAGCTGACTACTTTATAATTTCAAACACATGAAAACTTATGAGCAATAATTGTACTAACAACAAATGCAAATAACCCACAATTAAAAATAAATCCAAATATAAGTAACAACAACAAATAATAACAATAAACAATGACACCACAACTTAAATGGATTTTTAATGGAACTTTTTACAACAATTTTTTTTTACATTTCATTTGTTTGCCTTTTGTGTAAAGTTGTTTTACCGAAAACAAAATGCTTAGCATTTCAAGTCATAAAAGGAAAAATACAAAAATACCAACACAAAAAATTAAATTAAATATGTAAAAGAGTAGGTAAAAAAATTAACATGTATGTATGAATTGGCAGCTGCTTGCCACAAATGGTTGGGTGGAAACAACAAATTCCAAAAAAAAAACTATTCAAGCAAACACACAACGCAAAGTGGCATTTTATAAGCATGAAATTAATTGATTGGAAATTAATTACTTTAAAAAGAAATACATAACAATAATCGAAAAATATTCCATTAAAATGTGTGAATTGCTGTTTTCTCTCGACCGACAATGCAACATTCTATTGTAATAGTTTTTTTTTGCCCCTGAAGCAATGACAGCTTTTTAAACTTGATTGAAATGACTGAAATGTTGTGGGTCGGGGCGGTGTTAATTGTTTCAGCTTTGATATTTAAAAAAAAAAACACAAAAAATGCACAGTCAATTACTTGTTACTTGTTGCTGTCATGTGGGACTTGTTGCTGGTCATTAGGAAGTGACCGGTCAAGAGTGTTGAAATTTGTGCTGGTGAGGCGGATGACAAATGAGGTTTAGGTTTTTTATAATATTTCTGCTTTTTTATTTTATGTTAATTAGTTTGGAATTAGATCATCTGACAGTGATCACATACAAGACGCTGGAATCTAAATGATTTAATATGAACTTTTTTTATGCTAAATAATTGCAGCTTGTTGCGGTTGAGGTGATGTGGAAAGCCATGGCGTTGGTTTTGAGAAATATTAACTAACTTAATTGAGAAAGGATGTTATAAGAGGCAGACCGTGGGGTGTAAGCAGTCAAAGATGTTTACTGATGCGTCCCAATTGCTGTCTGAGTCTAAACAAACGTGATTTGATAACCCTTGTGGGGTCATCACTAGAGTACCGTAACCGAATTGGGGAACATGCCTCCGCCATTTATGACATGTGTCTAGAAGGCAATGAGACTGCTGCTTACTCTATAAGTGAAAGTCCAGCTCGGACGGTCCAGGCACAGGCACACGTTTTCCACTGCAAGATGACTATAATGTAGGATTTGGTACTGGAACTCGAGTAGCTTATACACTTTGCTTTAAAATAGCCAAGGACCAGCTAAAGAAGATCCAGAGTCTCTAAGAAACTTGATCAGATGATCCTTTCCCACTCATTTCTCAAAATTAAGCTCAATCATGCGCTGTGTGGTTGTACAAAGAACTCAAATATACAGCTACACGATGCATCAGCGACGCTTTTAAGAGGAAGCTGATATTATGAAAAACAGCGCAACAAACCGAACTTAGCGAAGTTCCCAACCATCTTGCTGTCACCTCCTTTATGCACACAACAGATGGCGCTATGAGCGGCGTCGTTCCTAAACAACAGAAGAGTCCCATCACGTAGGGCAACCTGCGGCGGTCTAATCACCTATCCTGGCAGAAAAACACAACCGATTAACGTAACCAACACAAGATGAGTGAGAGTAGAGAACACGGAAAAAAAACTTACCAATCATATTTCATTTCATATTTATTCATTTAAACAATCATTGCACAATTAAGATTTCATCTTTTATAGTGCTTTACAAAGACTTATATTAAGATCCAGTCCAATTTTGAGTAGTTCAACAACTTTCTAGTCTTAAGGGGGGCTTTCCCGTTTTTTCGTCGAAAAATGAGGTGTTTTTCAAGAATTAATTTTGGAAAGACAGTTTGATAAAATGTTGTACTTCTTTTTTATTTTGTTTGTTGTTACAATAGTGAGTTTAAAAAATTTTTTTTTTAAAAAAAAAAACAAAATGGCCGCCGGCTTGCCAAGTACTTATGTTGCCTTGTTTGGAAAACATACCCCCAGTTTTTTACACTTTTCTCGGGTACGGTTTATCTGAAATCAAATTGACCATCATTTTCATTAATTACATAGTTTTAGTTATCGCACATCGGAGGATTTTTGAAAAATTTCAACTTGGTGAAATTTGGCGCAAATTTGAAAAAAAAAATCGATTTTTTTTGCAAAATTTTGGTACTAAAAGTGTTGTTAAAAATCGAAATTTCACAATATTGAAAAAATCCTATGATGTGCGATAGAGAATTCATTTGTGAACACGTGAAATTCAGTTTTTCCCAAATCGGTTCATTAGATCCGAAAAAAAGTGTAAAAAACGTCACAAAAACATGGTTTCGAGAAAAACGCGTTTAAAGTTTTTTTAAAGCGTACGCGAGGCTGTGCGCGCCGAAACATTTTTGGCTATAACTTCAAAACTATTGCATATTTCATTATGAAACTTTGGCTTCATATTGTTATAGTATTTATAAATCGATTTCTGTACAAAAAAAAAAAAAGATTTTTTGAAACCGAAAAACGGGAAAGCCCCCTTAAAGTCTCACACTCAGAGGATAAATAGTTCTTAGCCCAGTCGGTATGTCAATTTAGAACTTTTTTTAAAGACAATTTTAGTAAAAAAAATATCCTATTTGTGCTTAAGGTCAGACACTGAATACAAAATTTTTATATAATATATATATTTTTTTTCTATAGTTTTTACACAATTTTCACACACAAATATTTCCATTGTTCATTTGCCGTATGTGCGCACAATGTCGAATCGCTCCAGCTGTCGAACAAAATGCCACTCAAAACACCCAACGAAACGCGCTCGCAACTTGTTTAATTATTTAATTGGCATGTGTACGTTGTGTACTCTGTGGCCCGCTACGCGAACACAGCACAATTAAGCGCATACGTGTTAATTGCAAATATCAATAGTTGCCACCTTAGTGGCAGCGCAACAACGAGCGCACCACAGCGCCAACAATGGGCAACAATTGTCAGCGCAATGCGACGGCAACGGCAACAAGTACGAGTACCACTGCAACTGCAATTTTCTAGCGCAATTGTTGCCAACCCGCACACACAATTCAACAGACATTTCACGCTCCTGCTCTCTCTCTGCTGTCATTTTTCGTTTTTTCTTTGAACATGTTCAGGTCATGTCCAGCCATTGTTGGCAACTGCCAGCCAGCACACTGCCTCTGCGTCGCACACTTTCCCCCCATAATTACACCACCGAAGTGGACACTTTAAATGCCACATTGTGTCGCCCGAGGCGACAAACGCTTGTTACTTCTGCTGCATGCATTGTGTTGCTGTTTTTTGAAAACAAAAAATCACAGTTCTAGCAAACAAAAGAACACTCAAAAGGAAATACGACCCAACGTAATGAAAAATAAAATGGTTTCAGCGCAACATTTTGGGTAGGGTTTGTGTAAAAATTAAATTTAAATGTAAAATGTCAGCAAGGAAATTGCACTACAAGTGCTCTCATGATACCAAAAACAACAACAACAATGAGAGAAAAACATACACACACACACACAACTTACCACTCACTCACTCAGTCACTCATTCACTCACTCACATACTGACTGATGCACGCCCTTTGCTCGCATGCCAACAAAATGTGCACGCAAACCTGTTTGGCCGCACACCGGGACGTATGAGTGATGTGGAGAATTTTCACGAACATGCGAGCGCAGACACAATTACGATAGGCATACGCGACATTCTTCATGCAACCAAACACAGCAACACACAATCACACACACACACACACACGTGAACAGAAACATTGTAGGAAAATCCCCAGTCAGCTGGCTGGCAAATAAACACAAGTTGGCCGCCTTTAATAATGGCACTCCCCGTAGTTCAATTACATTTAATTTGGGGCCATGACTGCGACAAAAATACAACAACAACAAACATTGTTATAATATTAAGAAAAGCTACAATAGTGGAGGAAATTATGAAAAAAAACAGAATTATACTAGAAATTGTTGCGCAAGAAAATCAAAAATTATGGCACAAGAAAAAAAAATGCCACAATTTATGCCGCAATGCGTGCAAGTGCGGAAAATTAGAACCACAATTGTTGCATATCAAAACAGCAACAATTATAGCTGAAGTAATTACTTTAATAATTTAGAATTACAACGGTGATTGCTGTAAATATTCGAAAAAAGATGGAACAGAAAAATATGTACAAGAAAAACAATTATAAGTCGTAAATATTTTAAATATAAAAAGAAGAAGTCCATTGCTCTTAGGCCGCCCAACTCTATCAATTGGATCGATAAATACGTAGATGTGAGAGGTAGAGGGAGAAGTTGACCTACGTAAGGTGCATTCCTCCAGCACCCAAGTTTAGTAGTTCACTGTAATTAAGGTTTGGAAAACATTATGAAATCAGAGATAGGAGTGGACTATGGAAGAAACGAAACGAAAGGCAAGGTGCTACCTTTGGGCGAATTTACTGGACTCTCTGAATAAACATAAACTTTTCTCAATCACTTAAGCCTGTAGATGTCGTAGATATTTAGTTTACATTAGGTTGAAGTGGCTGCCAGGACACGAAACATTTTTCATTAGTCCGTCCTTTGAATGAAGTCACATATACTTGTTGGTTGTTCGGAGATCATTCAAGTTGTCAAAGAATGATGAGCCGAAAGTTTTCCTAACATTGATAAGGAATATGAATTATATTCTACTCTTCTTCTACATTTTCGCAACTGCAGCATATAAGAAGGTAGACAGCTATGACAGCGAATGCCTGAAGTCGTTCAAACAGCTCTAGTGGGCCGTTTTCATGTAGCTTCCTCGGCTAAGTATTGTCTGCATGGAATAGAAAATGCTGCGTTCTGGATGTATTCCAGTAACGGTGGACAGGAAGGCCGTAAGCCTTTCATGCACTCAGTCTATTCAGACCATTGTACTGTGCCGAAAGGGAAAGATAGGAGATAGAAAAGGTATGGATGAGGAGATTTGTGGAAGGATTCGTGGATACTTCAAAGCACACTATCCATCAAAAATTATTTTATATTATATTTTGTCAAATAAATGTTGCATCTTGATCCCAAAACTATGTCAATAAAGTTTCACTTTCATCAAAATAAAATAATAAAAATTTGTATTTTCAGTATTAAAGAGGCTTCATATAAATTACTTAATTCACAACCCATGTGCACAACTTTTCAGTCCAATACCTATGAAAACTATATTTTTTACCCACAAGTTTTATAACAAACAATTATTTGAATTTATTTTATTATTGTGTCCTAAAGAATTCAATATTTTTCATTCATTTTACATTTCGAACCTTTTTTTTACACATTTTTGAACTTTTCCTAGAATTTAATTAGATAATTTTAGGAAATTAATGTTACGTATACGCTCCGTACAATAGATTGAAATGCATACGTATACGCCCATACAATTGATTGAAGTAAATGTTACGTATACGCCCAGCATAATTAATTGAAATGAATATTACGTATACGCCCCGAACAATTTTTTTAAAATTAATATTTGTGCTACAAATAGGAAGATTTTAATTTTTTCCCAAACAAGGTGTAATTTAAATTTTCTTAAATAATCATTACGTGTTGGAGAATAGTAAAAGTTTTGCTTAAAAAAAATAGAAATATTGATTTTTGAATATGTCACGGTTGCATGCTGCTCAACAAATTGTTCAAATTTTTTCATGTATTAAGAAAACAATTTGAAGCACAAGCATGAACTGTTGGTTTAACTAAGCACACGATTTCATAACATATAAATAAATAAACACAAGAAACATATGTACTCGTAACCAAAAATGACCTATGCACACTTGTGTGTCTTCACAATTAATATCCTTGTCGACAGTTATGGCAGCCTTTAATTATTTTGTGCCGCCCATGTCTGTCGTGCTTGCTGCCACTGTTTCAGCTCAACAACGGTCGTGTAGTTGCAGTTATTGTTGGAAACGCTGCTGCAGCGACCACTTTTCCCATAGCTGCCAATGGCACACACGATGCCCATTTAAGTCGCTGCCATTCACACAAATACATTCACACACACACACCTACAAACCTGTGCATATAGCGTTATGATTGAGCGTCAGCCGAGTGCTTCCGCTGCTTCATAATCACCGTTATGAACGCAATTGCCGAGTGCATTGGCCACATATGTCCAGTGTAATGGCCTTCGGCGGCCTTTTGCCACAGCCGGAAAGCAGTGTAGTCCCAACAACTACAACAACAACTAGCTAGAATTACAGCAATTAAGCGGCGCACACAGGTTTCATGCGCTGAGCGGCTCAGCAACGATGTAAGTGTGACGTTTTCGCCACAAGCGGAAGTGGAAGCGCATCGTTGCGCAGCACAAAGTCGCCCCAGGCACAAACATCGGTTAGTGTGCTGACCAGTAATTTTCTCAAAAATTTGCCGCAAATGTTGCATGCAGAGTTGTGCGCGTACAAATTATGCGTGAATAAAAATAGCCATAAAAACAGCAACAACAGCAATGCAACTCATACAATATGTACGTATGCATGTATGGGGTGTGGCTCATATGGACGAGTATGTAAGTAATCTTTTTTTAACATGTAGCATGCGCATATCAGATATGCGTAGTTCATAAGGAGCCATGAAAATGCGGAAAATGCGAAAGCAGAAAAAATTGTCAAATTCTCTTGCGGCTGCGGTGGTTCGAATCATAATTGCGATCTAACACGTGACACAAACAACGCAAATATGTTGGCGCACACACAAACATGCATACGTACATCACTTATTAATCGCTTCCATTGCAAAGTGCGACAGTGCGCGCACATAAATCATACACTAAACGCTGCCAGTTGGAACCCACCCTTATGGGCCGCCGTGCTGGGAAAATGCGCAGAAAAGCGTTGCTGATGCGCAATTCGTGCACGCACCAGAAGCGCTCAAACTGTGTTGTGAGTAGTTTTTAAAAGTTATTAAAATTGTAGAAAATATAACGCACAAAGACCGATCACTGTAGTGACCCAGTAGGAAAAATGATGCCCAGTGTACTGACACATATTCCCAGTGAAGCGTTCAGTGCATTGTAAAATTGGGACTTTTTATATATATGACAATTTTTAAGTAGTTTTTTGCCATCATTTATGAATTTCCTAATTGGTATTTTTGCTAGTGGCGCGTTGTAAAAAGAACCATGATTATGTTAAAAAATACTGATATTTGCATAAAAAATTACTTAGTTTGTTGATGAAATTTTTGATATACAGTACTTTTCGTTTATAACGAACCCGTTTAAAACGATTTTCCGCCTAAAACGAACCAATTTCAAAAGTACGCGCTGTATGTTTTCACTTATTACGGACCCCTTTTAAAGCGAACTTTCGGTTAAAACGAACCATTTTGTCCAGTCCCTCGAAGTTCGCTTTAAGCGAAAAGTACTGTATATATTTTCTCATCACATATAACTGTTCCCAGTGGGTATTTTTGCTTGTTAGCTTAATATATGGAATATTTTAATCAGTAAGTCGCTTAGTTTATTAATGAAAATTTTTTAATATTTGCGTCATTACTCATAACTTTTCCCAGAAGATCATTGTTCCAGTAGAGTGCTTGGTTGATGACTGAATCACTTAATTTGCATAAAGTTATTGATCAGTTATTAATTTAATTTTTAAACAATTTTGTCATCACTCCTAAGTGTTCCTATAGGGTTATTCATCACAAATTTAGTTACAGAATCAGTATGGTTGCATAAAAACGTTTGTTCACTTTATTATACACAATTTTTCAATGTTTCTGGTATCATTCATGACTGTTCCTAGTGGGTATTTTAGTCAATGAGGTGCTTAGTAAATGGCAGAATAAGCAAGTTGTTATGTAACAGTTTATTATCGAAAATTTTGCAATTTTGTCATCACTTCTAATTGTTCCTATGGGGGTTTTCATCAAAAATTCAGTCATAAAATCAGTAAGTTTACATAACACGTTTACTCAGTTAATTATTGACAATTTTTCATTATTTATGGTAGCATTCACAACTGTTCCTAGTGGGTATTTTATTAAATGAGGTGCTTAGTAACTGGTTGAATTAGCAAATTAACATAAAACGTTTTACTTAATTTATTATTAAGATTTTCCAAGATTGTCATCACTCCTAACTGTTCCTATGCGGGTTTTCATAAAACATGCGGTCATAAAATAAGTAAGTTTGGATAAAACGTTTCCTCAGATTATTATTGAAAAATTTTCAATATTTATCATTTCAATTATAACTGTTCCTAGTGGGTATTTTAGTCGATGAGGTGCTTAGTAAATGGCAGAATCAGCAAGTTCTTATGAAAACTTTTACCCAGTTTATTAACAAAAATGTTTCAACAAGTCTGTCATCACTCATAACTTTTCCTTGGGGGTTTTCATCAAACATTTAGTCATATAATCAGTAAGTTTGAACAAAAACGTTTGCTCAGTTTATTATGTAAAATTTTTCAATATTTATCATTTCAATTATAACTGTTCCTAGTGGGTATTTTAGTCAATTAGTTGCTTAGTGAATGGTAGAAATAGCAGGTTTGCATAAAAACTGAACTGACAATTTTTTAACAACAATTTTAACCATTCTGTCATCAATTCTGAATGTTCTTATGGGGTTTTTCATTAAAAATTTAGTCATAGAATTAGTAAATATGCATAAAAACGTTTGCTCAGTTTATTATTGACATTTTTTGTCAATATTTGTGGCATCATTCATAAGTGTTCCTAGTGGGTATTTTTGGCATTGGCGTGTTAGGTAAATGACAAAGTCAGTAAATTTGCATACAAACTTGTTTATGCTTATCACTGAAAATTTTTCCATATATATGGTATCATTTATAATTGTTCCTAGTGGGTATCTATTTTAGTTAATGGCATACTTAGTGAATGACGGAATCAGTAAGTTTACATACAACTTTTGCTCATTTTACTATTCAAAATGTTCTCATAGTTTTGGTATCATCCTTAACTGTTCCCAGAGGATGTTTGTGTCAAAACTCGATATCTGAACATAAGCGAATCTGTGAATTTACATTGAAATGTTGCTACAGTTGCTAAGAAAATTTTAGTATAATTTCTATGATCAGACATAACTGTTCCCAGGGCGTGTTTTCGCCAGAATGGCACTAAATGCTTATAAGTTTGCATATAAATATTGTTTGTTTAATAGGTAAAACTAATTTTTTACATTCTTTGCATCACTCATAACTATTCCTAGTGGGCATTTTTGCAGATGGTGTACTAAATACTATGATGTAATTTCGTTTTAGTTTTTCTGTATATCGCTTACAATTTCTCCCACTAAATGTTACTTCACACTTTATGCGTTCAAATCTCGTTTCCATCGCACTGCTTTGCTCTTCCCTGACCACTGTTGCTTCCTTCCTGCTCAACGCTTACACAGTCCTGTTTTGTACCCTACGCGTATTTTTGGCACTTACATCATCGCTGCTGGCCTTTGTTACTGTCGCTACTACTGCGTCTTTTGTTTCTTATTGTGTTTCCTTCGCAATACAAGCACACAAACACACAACCATACACTCTGGCAACGCATTTAACGCGATTGCTGATAAAGCGTTGCCAGCCCCTCACTCACTCACCCCATTTGTAGTATTTTATGAATTCTATCCGCTCGTCGCTGCCCGCTGCCGTTGGCGCCGTGTGACCGCTTGAACGCGCTTTCAACCCCATTTCCTAGTCTCGTCTTGTTGTTGTTGTTGCTGCTGCTTGTTTTGCTATTCTGCAGCAACCGTGCAGCTTTTGTGCTGCGCTTTCCATTTCCTTGACAATTTCGTGCCGCTGCCGCAGCGAAAGCAGCGCTCGAACCTCATCAGCCAACCATTCGGCCGTCGAAGCATTCAACCACTCAACCGTGCCATTCGAGTACTTTTTGTTCCATTTTTTCCCCTCACTCTTTCTTTGCACCATACTTGCACTGCCATCGCTGCCCTCCACCGCCGACAAATGGTGTTGTTGTCCTTGTGTGCTGGTTAGTGCGACGGCGGCGGCGGCTGTGCTGTCCGCCGCCTGGCAACAGGCGCGCAACAGGAGCTGATTTCCGCGTACATGCGACGCGCTGATTTCTCCCCCATTCGCTATAACTATTTCCTGTGGCCCTCCTCTCGTTTCTGCTTGCGTTCTTCTACGCATTTCATGCTTCAGTCAGCGCTTGCAGCTTTGATTCCTTTGTTTGTTTATTGTGTTGTGTGTCCTTGTTGCGTTGCTCATATTCGTATTAATTTTGCTTTGTCTTTTTCAATTTTTCGCTTCCTTTATTGAAATTTTGGTCGGGCTTCGTGCCGTGCGGCAGCCAGGTTTCGTTTTTTTTTATATTTTGATGAATTTCAATTTTTTATTTTGGTATCAATAATGCTGGTGAAGGTGGCTGTTTTTGTTGTTGGGAAATGTATTGATTTCCATCAAAGAAATCTATAAATTTCTGTGCCAATAGCTGCTGTCAACTGTGGAGATATTTGCTGCTAAAAGGATATAAAGCAATAAAGTTTCATTATATAAATGTTGAGCTAAAGATTAGTGTGTTTAATTATAAGTAAGAGTGGACTTGGCTTCGAATAGATTCGCTGAGTATTAATTTTTTTAATTATTTAGTTGTCAATTGTTAGACTTTAAGAGTGAAATCGTTGTCATTGCAAAGAGCTCAACCAAAGGAGTTTTTCGAAGATGGTTTGGAAACTGGATAACAAATGTTTTTGTAATGTCTGTTCACTAAATAGCCAAGAGAAAGCTGTTCAAAGTAAATTCTTTGCTTATAAAAAGAGGAGATACGTTTGAGTAGGAACGATAAAAATAGACTTTTTCGAATCAGCTGCCATTTTTTGGATTTGAATTTTCGAAAATGGTTTCGATATTTGATAATAATCGTTTTTTTGTGGGGTTCTAACCACTCATTATTAGCCAAGAGTAGCCAAGCTGTTGAATGTAAATTCATTACTTATGAAAAGAGAACATAAGTTGGAATAGGTTCGATAAGATTAGATTTTTTTGAATCAGTTGTCAATTGTTGGCCTTGGAGATTAAAATCGTTGCCTTTACAAGGACCTCAACCAAAAGAGTTTTTCGTAGATGGTTTGGAAACTCGATAACAAACGTTTTTTGTGGGGTCTACCAATTTAGTAGCCAAGAGTAGCCAAGCTGTTGAAAGTAAATTCATTGCTTATGAAAAGAGAACATAAGTTGGAATAGGTTCGAGAAGAATAGATGTTTTCGAATCAGTTGTCAACTGTTGGTCTTTGAGAGTAAATTCGTCGAGGTCGAAAGAACTCAACCAAAAGAGTTCTTCGAAGATTGTTTCGATATTCGATAATAATCGTTTTTTTATGGTGCCTACACACTGAGTAGCCAAGAGTAGCCAAGCTGTTGAAAGTGAAATCATTGCTAATGAAAAGAGGACATAAGTTTGAGTAGGTTTAAGAAAAATAATTTGTTTTTCAAATTAGTCGCCAATTGTTGGAATTTGAGAGTAAAATCGTTGACTTTCTAAAGACCTCAATCTAAAGAATTTTTCGAATATGGTTTCGATATTTGACAATAATCGTTTTTGTAATGTTTATTCACTCAGTAGCCAAGACAAAGCGACTGAAAGTAAACTCATTTCCTTTAAAAGGACATCAGCCCGTAGATCTTTCCGGAAATGACTTTAAAACTCATTAATAAGTGACACTACTCGACAAAAAATGGGTCATCGCGTGCACCTAAAAACAAAAGTATTTTATAGACTAACTTTGGGCCACGGGATACGAAACTGAAAATCAAAAACTATTTTTAAGAAGCGTTTTCGAAAAATCTTCCAAAAACCAGTTTTTTCCATATTATTTCAGTTATGAGCATATATCTCATGAACGAATCATCCGATTAACACAAACTGTCCGTCAGACAGAAGATAATACCTTAGCTTTTTTTAGTGATATACAGATTGTCCGAATCAGATGAGATTTGGGGAAGTTACTGACGGCGAAAGTTGTAAAAAAGTGAATTTTTCGACCAAATTAAAAATATCATAAATTTTCGAATGTTTTTTTATAGATAAAATAAATGATCTCCTCCGGTTTTAAAATCTAAGATGAAAGATATATTATTTGAGCAAATATTAAGCCCAACAATAGAATTAAAAGAAAACTGACAAAGTTATGATGCACTGAGTTAAAACACCAACTTTACATTTATTACACCATGCGAAACAATTTTTTTTGCCGAGACCCATCCAAATGTTGATACAGACGTGAAACTAGAAGTCATTTGTAGTATCCTGACATAGTCAGTTTTTCATTTTCTGACCCAGAAACCTTCTTAAAGGACTTTAAAATTTTAAGAACATACACATTTCAAATATTTTTTTAAAATATTTGCGGTTGTGCAATGATGTAGATGTGGGTATCAAATGAAAGAGGAAATTGTCTCCTTTTAACTAAATTTTCTATCAGTCTATAGAAACTCTCAAGAAAAAAATCGTGTCCTTTAAGAACAAACGGAAAGTCATATCTTTAGCATATCGAGAGAAGCCTACTTTGACTTCTACTGCTTTGGCTTCTAGCGATTTGGTTTTCTTAAGTAGTTTGAAACAATTTTTACTTTGTCAAATCTTTACATAAATTTCAGTGCCTATATCTCAACGAAAATGGCTATGGAAATTCCTGCTTATAGCATAGAAAATTTAGCTCATTTTACATGAGTCAATTCACTCTCCATGTACAAACTTTATTTGAAGAATTCAAGAGTAAACTTTAGATGGATCCATGAACAAAAACAGGCAATACGACAAGACAGATCTGGCATACGATAAACCAAAGCAGATTCAAGGAGTTGGTGCTACCAAACCAACCCTCCATAGTGATTGCCACAGGAGTCATGGCTGGACACTGCCACTCTAACCAACCAACGAACCCTATAACTCTGTTCTGAAATCAGTTTAGGAAGAACCAAGTTTGAGTTTTATTTCTATTGAGATCAAAAAGATATTCTGCAATAGTTTCTTTACATCAAATTGGGAAGATCCAAAAGTGTTGATCCAGCGAATGTTGCAAAAGATTTGAATATTTTTTAGACATTTCACTATTCAAAAAAGTCCTTTAACTCTTAAACCAGTTTAAGTAGAACCAAATTTGCGTTTTATTTCTATTGAGATCAAAAAGATATTCTGCAATAGTTTCTTTACATCAAATTGGGAAGATCAAAAGATGTGATTTGGCGGTTGTTGCAGTAGATTTGAATATTTTTCAGACATTTCAACATATAAATACTTCTTTGACTCTAAATCCAGTTTAAGAGAACCAAGTTTAAGTTTTATTTCTATTCGGATCTGGAAGATATTCTGCAATAGTTTCTTGAAATAAAAATGGGAAGATCAAAATGTGTGATCCAGCGAATGTTGCAAAAGATTTGAATATTTTTCAGACATTTCAACATATAAAAAACTCTTTTAACTCTAAATCCAGTTTAAGAGAACCAAGTTTAGGTTTTATTTCTATTCAGATTTGGAAGATATTCTGCAATAGTTTCTTGAAATAAAAATGGGAAGATCAAAATGTGTGATCCAGCGAATGTTGCAAAAGATTTGAATATTTTTCAGACATTTCACCAAATAAAAAACTCTTTTAACTCTAAAACCAGTTTAAGTAGAACCAAATTTGAGTTTTATTTCTTTTGAGATCAAAAAGATATTCTGCAATAGTTTCTTTATAGCCAATTGGGAAGATCAAAAGCGATTGATGCAGTAAAATTGAATATTTTTCAGACATTTGAACATATAAAATACTTCTTTGACTCTAAAATCAGTTTAAGTGGAACCAAGTTTAAGTTTTATTTGTATTCAGATCTTGAAAATTTTTTGCAATAGTTTCTTCAAATAAAATTCGAAATATATTTAAAATTTTTCATATACCTTTGCGTAATCGATTTCACAATTTGTGCAAAAGTTGCATTATCAAAAAAATTTTTTCAAATTATCTATGATATGTAAAAATAACAATTTTTATTGCATCAACACGATTCTATAATGATTAGATAATAATAAATATAGACTGCAGTCATTGTGTCTGCAATATTATGAACAAAGCACACCAGACAGTCGGGCACCAGCACAAAAATTCTACACACTAAGCAAAAGTTACTCACTGACAAGTTATCGATCAGATTACCAACAAAGACAAATCGTTCTCCTTTTGTTCGAGTGTCTCGATATTGCAAATGCTTATGAAATTTACATTGTCTAAGGTGCAAAAAAAAATAATCTGATAACTAACTAATGCAAAGTGCGTTGTAGTCTGCTTGGACAAAGAAAAACGCTTGAAATCATTGACGTAATGAGGTTAGATAAGTTTTTATTGCGCCTAAAAATTATAATCAAAACAAGTTCTTACTAATGTTTATGCGAATTTCAATGCGTAAAATTGCTCAGACCATATGGGCTATTAAAAGCGAGGCGACACAGTGGCTGGCAGTGCGGCAGATAAGATAAGTGCTGCTTGTCATTTTGGTAAGATCCACTGTAAAAGTTGCGACTATAACTAAATATAGATTGGTATCACTTTTTAAAATCAGACACAAAGGAACTGCTCGAGGGTTTTGCTTTTGTGTAAATTGAAACTCAGATAAGACGTTGACAGGTCTTTGTCACTAATTGGACTTTAAGTTGCATGCAATCAACTGGTGTCTGACTATCTCAAAAGTAAGGAATGACTTGTTGCCTTGTTTCACGGAAATGTGGGTCAATGGGTTTTTATAATTTTCAAGGATCTGACTAAGGTTTTTGCGTACATTTTTCAAGAAACACCCAAAGAAAAAATAAGGATATGAATAAAGAGAGGCATGAAGAAATCCTAAGATAAAGCAAAGGCGAGAGTATGAGTAGATAAAAACGGAGTTGGGCATGGCAATGAATGTGAGAATGTGAATAGTATTTACAAATTTTTTTGGTAATAATTGACAAGTCCTATAAAAAACGTTGGCTATATATTTATTTATATTATTTTTATTTATTTATATTATTAATATTATAATATTATATTATTAATTTATATTATTTATATTTATTTATTATTATTATATTTATTTTATATTTTTATATATATATTTATATTTATTTATATATATTTATATTAAAGCCAGAAATTAGTGAAAGCAAGAAATCAATAAGTATTGATTGACTTGCTGTATTTTTATATTTATTTTTTTATTTTTTTATTTATTTATATTATTTTAATTTATATTTATATTTATTCTATGTTTTATTATTTATTTATTTATTATATTTATTTATATTATTTTTATTTATTTATTACAGTATACTTAAGTTAATATTGTAATTGTATATATTAAATAAATAAATAAATAAATATTTATTTATATTTGTTATATAATTTATTTATTTGTATTTATTTACTATTATTATATTTATTTATATTAAATTTATATTTATTTATATTATTTTAATTTATTCTTATATTTATTATAGGTTATATTATTTATATATTTTTATTTATTTATTATTATTATATTTATTTATTTATTTATAAGCACTTATTGTGCTATAAATATTAAATTTATATTTTTTATTTTTTATATTTATTTATATTATTTTAATTTATATTTATATTTATCAGATGTTATATTATATGTTATATTATTTATTCATTTATATTTTTGATTATTATTATATTTATTTATATTAAATTTATATTTGTTTATATTAAATTTATATATATTTACATTAAAGCAAGAAATTAGTGAAGGCAAGAAATCAGTAAGTATTGATTAACTTGCTGTATTTTTATATTTATTTATATTATTTCAATTTATATTTATTTACTATAATTATATTTATTTATATTATTTTAATTTATATTTATATTTATTATATGTTATATTATTTATTTATATATATTTATTTCTTCTTATTATTATCATTTATATTTATTTATATTTATTTATATATATTTATATTAAAGTAAGAAATTAGTGAAAGCAATAAATCATTAAGTATTGATTGACTTACTGTATTTTTATATTTATTTATATTTTTTTATTTTTTATATTTGTTTATATTATTTTAATTTATATTTATATTTATTCTATGTTATATTATTTATTTATTTATTATATTTATTTATATTATTTTTATTTTTTTATATTGGTTATATTATTTATTTATTTGTATTTATTTACTATTATTATATTTATTTATATTAAATTTATATTTATTTATATATATTTATATAAAAGCAAGAAATTAGTGAAAGCAAGACATCAGTAAGTATTGATCGATTTGCTGTATTTTTTTTTAAATTCTATAAGAAATAATTCCAGCGAAAAATAGATTAACATTCTCAGATATTTTCAGCAATTCTCCCTAGAAAAGATTTTCAAATTCAATTTGCAAAAACAGTGAACAGCAGCAGTGAATTACACCAAAAATGTATTAGCTTCCTTTGGCGCTCATAAAATTCTGATGCCAAAGTGCCAGGAAAAACTGTTGAAGGTCATCGCTTAATGGTAAAATACGAGTATTCATCACATATGGGGATTTTCTGCGCCACTAATGCTGCCGCAAGCCTGTTGCTACAGCGAAAGTCCATATTAAACCATCAGTGGCGCACACAAGGGCTGTTTTTGGGATTCAAACCCCTCTCAAATAACTGTGTCTTGCAAACAATTTAGTTACCAAATATGCTTTCAACTGGTTTTGGGCTCAAAAGTTGTTTCCTCTAGTCACAAAAAATAAATTCTGTGTACTTCACTGCTGAGCACAGTAGGCAACTTTTATGAGCATATGCACGGAACGAAAAACGTTCAAAAAATTTGTGAATTTTTGCATAAACTGTATGAACATATTCATAGTTTTTGAACCAGTGAACGCGTTCATAAAAAGTTTATGAATGCATTCATAAACCTTCGGGAGACCCGAACGCTCATGAATGCGTTCATAAAAATTATGAATGTATTCACAAAAGTTTATGAACGCTTTCATAAGCCATCGGGTGACCCGAACGCTCATGAATGCGTTCATAAACCCTATGAACGCTTTCATAAGCCTTGTTCATAAACCCAAACGTTTATGATCGAAATTCATAAAATGTTTGATTTTTTCATAAGAAAAATTCCTGAAATTCAAAATCCCTAAAAATTGAAAACATTAGTATATTTTGTTTATTAATTATAAATATGAATAATTAATGTTTTAATAATGATATAAAAAT